>SMGU01001835.1:0-11241 GCA_004348175.1 Puccinia novopanici | reverse complement strand
TCCTTCTCCTGGCGTTTGGCTTCTTTCAGACTTGACCGCCATGCTGGGATTCTTCGGGACACATCACTGGGTCGAGTATCTGGAACTGCCGCCGCCACCATCAGCGGGAAAGACAACCAGTATGGCTGAGACAATCTGATAGACGGATGAGGCGGTGTACATCTGGGCAAGGGCACCAACCCCGCCTCGGCTGGCATATTCATGCGCTGATCTGGGTTGCCTGGGTTGCCGAGAATTGGCAGACCAGCCAGATGGCTATTGAGGATTCGGATCAATCCTCCACCCACACCAGCCCGGATGGCCACTGGGTTGAATCTGCCTACACCCTTTCCGAATCCCGTCTCCAACAAGCCATTGTGATGGCCCAAAAGTCCGGTGTGAAGCTCCCCGACTGAACCCTGCTCAAGCTCCAGCTGCGTCTGGCACAGATTTGCGAGCCCATCAACACCCCTCTGAGCCTCATGAAGTCCTACAAGATCTACTCCCAACTCTGGAAGTCTTTTCTGGATTCGGCTCACAACAACGAAGAATCGAGGAAATGGGAAGCCTGCCAGGCCATTCGAATTGCTCTGGGCCAGGTGGGGCTGAAAATCGCTGCGCTTGAGCGTGCAGTGGATGCATCTCGTGCCGCCCAATGTCAAGAGACGGCTGAGAATTGTCTAATCTGGGCAATCACACAGAACTAGGGGACCGGATCGAGCAGCCTTGATCAGCAACCATCTACCGGCCAGTTAGAGCCTGTAAACAGCTTGGCTTGGTCGGCTGTTTTAGGCAGCATTGACTGAAAAAAATCGACACCTCTTCTTCCCCTTGCACCAAAGCTGCTGATACAGCCATTCAACAGCTGAAGATGCTTAACCCTGTCGAGTTTCACATGACAAGTCAGGAGAAAATCCGGCAACTGACGGAAACAATCATAAACCAAGTAAGTCAAGTGTGATCAATTCACACAGCTCTTTGACGTAAAGACTTACCTTCTCGTTACCACCGTGACAGGTGATGAACACGCGGAAGAGGAATTTCTGGATAGTCTCCTTGGAGAGCTAGACCATACCGCTGGCGCAGCACGTGCGAATCTACCAGGATCCGTGAGACCTGAAGGAGCATGCACGCTAAGTGAGTTTATTGCATGAGCACTATAAAATCAGCTCTATGAGCCAGGTTAACGGTACTAACCACGTGACCATTATACAGACTCATCCCAACTCTAACACCCCGCATTCAACCAAACCTTCCACATCCTGACTCTTATCTGCACCAGACATTAAACCTTTAACCTCAATCAATCACAGCATCTTAATCCACTCTCGACTTTCTACCTCATCTCTTCTTTGCTCATTTCCTCATCTCCGCGTTTCTGACTCTCCGATTCGATTCACCTCAACATCTCACCCGGCTCGTTCCATTCTGTTCATTTCTCTTCTATAATCCTGCTCCCATAACGCAACCTCATCTTGCACTTCCACATCCTCTTATTGAATCCCATCTATCCCACCTTTCCACTCAAACCTCTCTTACAATAGAGCGTACCTCGACGCTCTGTCTTAGGTGTGATAGAAGTTTCTCTTCATTTGTTGTTTTCTCATATGTTGTAAATCGCCATGCACTAGTATTAATGAAATACACTCTGTCTTAGTTTGCTCCATTATTCAACAAACCCATCCGAACTAGAAGTCCCACCTGCTCGATTGCATATGCGATATCATCTTTGATGAATCTCTCTGCGCATTTAGTCTTGGAGGACATATACAGAAAGCGTTTGCGGTGCAGAAGCAGATTGACAAAATTTGTGACCATGATGGCAAGCAAAGCGGATGAGGGGGATCTCGGGATGGGAAGCTTCATTACCGTTGGCTGCGGAGTGGGGCAGCATTATTGGTGGTGTAACTTGCGGAGATGGGGCAACCAGTGAGACAAATGTCTGACGAAAGAATTGTGGAGACCTGCCACAAAGAAATGGAGATAGCAGACGCATCACTGGCGACGATTCAGGGGTCAGGCGAGCCCATCTAGGGAGGCCTTTTGATGGGGCACCCCGCACGCTTTCACAGGCCGATTGTCCAAGCCAATCGCGCTACTGACCCACGATCTACGCTCACCGGGGCCATGGGGGCCAACTTCCTCGGCCTCGGCCCTCAAGCACGATTCCTGTGTCCCCCCAAATCCCCCCATCTCGACGCCCGCTTCAAGTGGTGAAAGATTTCCGCAGCATAAATGATGGCTGTGGTCTTTGTCGTCTGATATGACATACAGTCTGGTGGGGTTGTTTTCTGTCTGGAGGACACAGCTGGTTTGGCTGCATTGGGAGCTTTGCGGATCACATCAGAAAGCTCATCCAGATCAGAAAATAAAGCATTACCCAAGAATTTTGCTCTCCAAGCAGCTCAGCTGCAATCACCTCTCGACCATTAGGGCATGTAGATATAGCCTGAATGAATGTGACTGTATGACTGAATGTTTTGCTTGAGCATTCACTGGAGTCAAGTACGCTAACAATCATCTGCAGGTCATGTGCCACCAGCGCTGGAGCTTTCTCAAGCGTCGTGGGGGGCGCATCGGATTTATTGGTAGTGGCCTGGGAAGGCCTAGCTTCACTTATCGTGGCAGGTCGAGCAGCACTGCGATTGGAAGTCGTGTCGGTAGCGGAAGGCACTGTTCCGGCTTCGTTGAGGGTAACAGCAGGGACAGTCGACGTTTAAGTACCAGCCAGTTGGTTTTTGGCTTCTTCTGACTTTTTGGAAAGCACAGTTAAAGGTCTGCTGATCAACGCCAGTAAGCTGGAAATTGACTTGGTAAGATTAGGGTGCTTGAGAAGACTGGCACGATCAAGTAGTGCCAGCAAACCAACGATCGGATAGGTGATCGACGTGTTACTCTTATGTACCTCTTGCTCTGTCATGGCAGACCGCTTGTGTAGAGCCACATGTACCTCTTGCTCTGTCAAAAAGTAGATCGGCACACGATCATTAGATATGACAAGGAGTGATAAAGCCTCCAAACATCGGAGGGCGATCAGGTTTGGTACGCTTTTGCCAGGGAAGTGAGGAAGTGGCCCGACGTGAATTTCTTGCCTCAATTTAGTCGTGGATTTGGGTGTAACTGGAGTTAAGGCTTTGCTAGCTTGGCCAGAGACTTGTGAAAAGATGTAGTCAATATAAGTCGCTGCATCACGTGTACCACGTGCACCTAATCCAATATAAAGTGTAAGGTTTTACATTGCAAAGCTTCCAAAAACGTAGGACCAATTCCAGTATTGGTGATGTCAACTTTGGCACTGTTAATATGATAATGACATGCTGGGGTGGTGTCACTGTTGGGGCAGCATTAGTTGAATCTGAGGCTACTGGAGTTTGATTTGATGTATCTTCTGGCTAACGAGCGCCAGACTCGGAATTTGATGGCGGCTGGCCAGATTGTATGGGGTCCTGTGCACCAGATCATTCTGTAGTTGAGCTGATTGAAGAATTTTTGATGGTTGGAAGGGAGGATATATTATAAATAATAAAGAGCCAGACAATGTCTGGAAAAAGGACCTATCAACTCAGTCTTCGGGGCTAAATGTGCTGAAGCAAAGAGTGCTGAGTGTTGGGGCTCAAGTGCCAACACCAGGAGCAGTGCGGTCAGAACTGATGAGGTTTATTTCATGAGCTTAGAGGGAACTAAATAAGCTAAATAAAATATGGCCAATTTGTGAGTGGCTAGAGAAATGGCATTTTGGATAAAAATAAACAGAAGAAGTTGACCGGAGAAAATGAGTGACAGAAGGAAAAAGGAAGGTTAAAAGCAAAAATCCAACAATCTGCAGGAAATATTTTCTGGAAAATGGCTTGCCTGCATGCACAACTAAACTTTTAAACATTCTATTCATTAGCAAAATGTGCCATATCACCACAAATTGGCCCCGTTGTACTGTCTTTGTAATGAGCCTTGGACATTTTTTTCTTTTTTGTTTAGCCAGATCATGGGTTTAAGAGGTTTTTATTTTTTTCAATTTCTTCCCAAGCCACCTTTCTTGTAATCAGATGCCCATTGTTGAAATTTCAACTCTCAACTCTCTTTCTTCCTTTTATTTTCTTTTCTTAAGGCATCTTACCTGTTGACATTATAATCTGTGAGTAGAAATCATGTACTTACAAATCAAACTAATTTTGCCTAATTGGCCCTAGTCACTAGTTTTGTCATTGCTTTTTGCTCTAATCATATCTTATTGTCAATCAGTTCTTTTATTGTCTTTGAACTAATCTTGTTTCAGCTTAACGACCTGACCCAGTGTGGGTGCTCCTGTTTTAGAGTCTTAAAATCATGTGTCTTATTCTCTATCATCCGGCCACCCACTTTTAGCTCATTCATATTGATTATTCATTTTACTTCTCAACCACAATTTGACCTGCTTGTACTTAGCCTATAAAATTAGCCTAGTTACAATTAAATCAAACCATCAGTTCTCCTCATTCTCTTGCCCTCCCATCTTTTGAACCGTATCCTGTGAGCCAACCACCCTCACAGACCTCAATCCTTTCTCCGTCTTCGCTCTGTTGCTCACTTTTTTTTTACCACCATCTCAAAATCTCAACACCCATCCACAAAGATATCAACCATCCAGATGATGATTGAGGCTTCAGCCAATTGTTCATTTGCAACGCGCTTGGCCACAATATCTCTTGACAATCTTTCAAAAGATGGGGGGACTTTTTCAGAAAACCTGATGTATCATCTGCAATTCCAACTTGTATGAAACCCATGAACCACATCCAATGCTCACTGCTGAAGAATGTGATTTTGCCATTGAGCTGGTTTGACTAGAGCCAGGACTCCTTTTAGCTGAAATTTGTGAAAGGTTTTTTGACTCAAGCAGCAAGCTACTCAGTATCAAAGCAGTTCACCACAACCTTGGAAATAGGTTTGAATCCCCCTCAAAAAGTCAGGCACCTCAAACATCCAAAAATCACTTGTCTCAAAATAAATTTTTGTCAAAAGAATGAGGTTCTTCCTGGCCGATTGCTTGTTTTTAAAGGTATGGATTGCTTATTTCACTTATGTTTAAACAAATCAAAATCTATTAACTAATTGCCATGCTTTCTCTTCTTAGATGAAAGCTCCCTTTGTGACTGTGATTTGCTTCAAATGTTTGCAAGGTCTGCATGAGGGATTCCAGCTACCTGTTTGTTGGTCAGCCAAAATGCTGAATGAGTAGGCCTACTCCCAGAAATTTTGATTGGAGCACTCCTTGCCTTGAAAACCACCACCAAAACGTTCCAACAACCAAAATTTGGCAAATTCCTGGAATTTTATTTGGTGAGTGTTTACTTCTACTTCAGATGTTCATGCTTAGCTGTTGACTTGTTTCAAATCAGATTCCTTGAGTGAAACCTTACCTTGGCAAGAACTCAGTTCTTATCTGCAACAATGGAATGATTCATAGAGGTGATTGAATCCAGGAAATCTGCAATGCAGTGCACATCAAAATGGTTTTCCTTCTGCCTTATTTCCCATAAAGCGCAAGCTTTGTAGTACCCAGGTATTAACTCAAACACCAGATGCGCAATGGGAGATTTGCAAAGCAACTGCTGACATTCTTTATGCAGAGCTCTTTCATAATCTTTAAAAAAACTGCGGGTATTGTGTTGCCCCTGCAGAAATATAAACCTGGAATCATTTTTCTGTAATTTCTGTTTGTTTGTTTTTCATATTCAAAAGCCTCCCATTCCCTAAAAATTTTTTCCCTTCTCACATTTGTTCCATCAATTTCTGTATTTATCAATAAAAAACCAGATTGTCACTGGTGCAATTGCATGTTTGTTTGATAAAGAAAAGAAAACATTTTTTTGACTGGCTAACAGGCATTAGATACAGAAGCCATGTTTGTTACACTGAAGAGAACAACCAAATTTTTTGCAAACAACATAAACAAGTAGTCATCTCGTTTCAGAGGACTAAGAGCATGCATACCGGTTGAGTCGATTTGACTGCGCGGCAAATTTGAAATTAAGTCATGGTAAATTGCTGCACAGCCTTTGACTGCATTGGTATAGCAGGGTACAGCCAAACATTTTAGTGGTGTCGCTAAATGTCGCTAAATGTAGCAAGGGTTAGCAAAAAATTTAGCAAAAAGTCATTTTAGGTTTGAGCTAAACTGAGCTGGTGCGGCTGACATTTTTAGCTAATTCTGTAAATTGTTGCGGAATTAGCTACCGGTAAGCATGCTCTAAGAGTGGAGGAGCTGCTAGGCTCGTTTTTTGTTGGGAATGAAATGGAAGGAAAATTTAAGCTGCTTTTTTTAAAAAAATTTTGTATTTGGAGACATTGTCTCATAGCTGAGAAATGATAGCATTGGTAAGTCCCCAGTGGCTCATTTGGCCCTGGGTGATTCTCTTTGACTGAAAGAGCTTGTAGCTCCCAATTTTTTTTGATCAAGTATTTCTAAGATTCCCTCATGCTTGTTGGGTCAGATCTTGATGAATTCAAGGTAGTCACCCATTGCATCAGTTTCTGATGGAACAGTTTAAGACCAATTACCATCTGACTTATTGGGGCCATCCATTTTTTTGCTGAGGAATTTTACCAAGAATTTGACTACCTCGTTTGAGCCAAACAATTTATTCTTTTTTGTTTTTGTTTTTTGGAGCTGAGGTTGAGAAAATTAATCAAAGAAGGCGGTGATTGAAGGGTGACACCATTTGCACCCAAGTTCTACCAGATAGAGTTGGATATAGGTCAGCTATTGGAATGCATTTATGCTCTACAAAATTCAACTCACTAAATCCTGGTCCCAGATCTGAACTGTCCCAGCAGTCAATGGGAAATAACAGTTTGTATTACCCAGATCTAGATAAAAAGCAAAGTCTTTGTTGTATTTTAAATTGGGACCACGTATGCCATTGAGTTTCTCCATGTGCAAGTTCACCATGTCTTCAAAAACACCAAGATCAGGCTTGCCAGAGACCAAGTCGCCACGGTGTAAGACTCAAAAAGTGGTTGTTACACCCTTTTGCTGAATTTAGAAAGGGATGAATTGAGGAATCCTCTGCCTTTCCAAAATATCAGATAAAAACTCCAAAGCTAGCTTTGAAAGTTATGTAAGTGATAGTTTGTGTCTTTTAGACAACACACTATCACTATTGGTGAAGGGCTTTTATGATTCAACTCAGTATGACACTCAAATCTGGGAGTATAAATGTAATAATAAATTCCTTTAATAAGGTGCTGCAATAATAACTAAATAATAACTAATAATCTGTACTGGTGTTCCCCTACAACTGATGTAAGGAGGGAGTGATTGATCTGATGGGATGATGAGATAGTGAGATGGGAGAAAAAGCTGAGATCAGAGCCTCTTTTATAGAAAATTGTGAGCTATTTTTGATAGTGGGAAAAGCAAGTGAGGCATTAGTGCTGGTGGGAACAACCAGGTGCTTTGAATGTATAATATCATGCTGTGCAGTTTGCCTAGTAACAATGCATGTCCTTCATTATGATGTCACTTAATCTGTGCAATTAAATGTTCTAGTTTTTACATGCACCCTGGCTGCTACCAACATATGCTTCTTGCAGGGCAGCTGCTTACCTGCCATGATGTCACCTCTACTTCTGCAATGCAAGGTACTTATCATGTGGAGCTTTTGCCTACTATTTTCCACATGACATGCTCTAGTTTACATGAGGATCCTCCACCTTGTGCTTCACCATGCGTAAAACATAAAAAAATAGAAATAAAAGACAAAATACATAAAATACATAAAAGGTTGTATACAAGCACATTTGTGTATTTACATGCTAAATATGAGTTAGAATTAAGAAAAATATGTGTGAAACCTGTAGTAAATGTATATAAAATCCACAAAATATTATAAAATTAAAAATTAAATTTTTGTAACAAAAAGTATACCACCATGGTTCCCATGCCTGGAAAATGAAGCGTGTCAAGCAGCCTCAACAGTGGTAAGGTGGTTTTGGACTTGACCCGCCGCAGCTGCCTGCATCTCAATTTCTCCACAATCCTCCATATGTAGCTTCAACCCACAGTTGACATTGTCTTTGCCTAAGCCGGTGTGGTCTGTTCCTGTATTTCTGGATGGAAAATTAAAAAATTCTACTTTTATCACACAACCACTCAAGATATGGCCAAAAAAATCTCAAAACTGGAATGTCTGGACAAAATAAACCCTCTTCACCCACTTGAACCACCCTCATAACTCTACTGGTTTAGAAGATGCATGGATTCCGCCAGTCATTGTCAATTGTTGGGGTATTATTTATTCATTATCACCAATATTGCATAATTTATGCATATATATATTGAATTCCTTTTACAGATTCCAAACCAAAACTTGAAACATTTCTTTCATATTGAATTCCTTTCATTCTGTTTGGATATCAAAGGACTGAATGATATTTATACAGCAATATTCCCTCAAAGCTGTGCTAAGCTGTGCAAGGCTGTGTAGTCAGGTCAGATAAAATCCCTCATCAGGTTTCCCTGAATCTAAAATCCCTCATATTTTACTATATAAGGAGGCCTTCTGCCTGCCATTTGTAACCTCAGACCATCCCATCATCCCATCACCTCACACATTGGGCACTGGTCAACAATTACTCAAGCACCTATTCTCAGCTGGGTATTCTGTCTTATATTTTCTTACCATCCTTATCTCAGAAATATATATATAAATCAACAAGTCTTACCTTCACTTATAAGATGAAAACAAGGAGAATAGCTCACTAGGTCCTGTGTCAGCCTCTATGCTGCTAACCAGGTGTTTACAGGCACTTGGTTGCGCTCTGAGTGTTGATAAAAATGGCTTGGATTGATTAATGTAAGGGTTTTCTTGTATGATTAATTAATAAAAGGGTAATAGCTTCAGTATTTAACTGTAAAGCTCTTCTCAACCTGATACAGGGAGGGAAATCCAGATAAATCAATGGATTCTTCCTGCTGAGACAGACAGGGAAGGTGTTTGATGTAGTAAGTAATTAAACTTACTGGGTTGGTGGAGTCTTCAACAAGGATAATGACTTGATAACAAATTGGGGTAGTAGGTCAAGATCATTCAAGGCTTGTTGGAGCCACTAAAGAAGGATTCAGGACAGACAATTGAAAGTGTGGATGATGATGGAAGGGAATTCCAGTGGCAAGAACACTATGAAAAGCTGTTGGAGGTAGACTGTTATCAGTGTGGATGATGGTGGAAGGTATTCCAGTGGCAAGAACACTAAATAAAGCTACCAAGAAGATTGGTGGACAGTCCCAGGGAATGTTGACAACAATAATCTAAGGGCTGAATGCACTTCTGTGGGACTAGGATGACTGTTGGACTGGGGGACAAACCAGGAGGAACCAGTGGCTTTTATATTCTCAGAGGGGCCTCAGAAGCGCTCACTGGGAAGCCTGTGTGACCTCTGGTTGGCTGGTATCATCAGCAGGGCTCACTGGATCACAGTGAATTACCAGATGGGAACCTTTTGGATCATGTGAAAGATCCCAGGGTGATATGGGGTCCAGTTGAGGCATTTTTCAAGCCAGTACCAGTGCTGGTGACGCTTCTAGGTGCTTTCTAGTGTGTTCTGAGTGCAGCAATAATCTATTGGGCCACAGCTTAATTAATTTCATCATATAGAGTTATCTGGCTGGAGCTGTTAATTCCTGGTGATGGGAATTAAAGCAGTAGTAACTTAATGAGAGCTTAATTGAGGTAATTTAGCCTACTGGTGGCGCTTCCTGGAGCTGTTAACTCCTGTTCTCAGCTTATTATGAATTATAATAATTTACAGTTAAAATTATAATTGATTATAAACTTCTATATATGATACTACTGGAGCTGTTAACTCCTTGTATCAAGTATGCATTATGTATAATGTTTATTAGAGCATATTCTACACACTGGTGACGCTTCCAGAGGTTGCCAGCACCTCTCTTTAAGCATATGTGTATAACAAGGATTATTATAAGCATATATACTCAATATTACACATATTCATGATGCTTCAAGGGTTACCAGTACTTGTCTAATGGTATACAGGCATTATAATAATTATTACAAGCATTACTAGATGATATTACACTCATTATTGACTCCTTCTGAGCCTGCTGTCACTAGTATTTATATGTAATAAGTGTAATAATGATTAGTACAGGCATATGTAATAATGATTATACTTGATTTAAGTGCCTTATCAAGTGATTATCTGTTAATATGTTATGGCTAAGTACTTTAATAATTAATGAGGGCTTGGATAAGGTTATTATCCATGCTTGTGGGCTTCTAACAATAATATTATAGTACTTGCATGTAATTATATTGTACTAGTAATAATATTAATAATAAATATATTATTTAATTATAATGTTATTATAACAAATAATGAAACAACTTCAATCCTTCTAGTGATTAATAAAGTTTGTGGCTACTTGGATAATATCAGGTATGTTGATATTATCTCTGTGGCTGACATCCTGGGTTGTCCTGGGTTCAATTCCACTTGGGTATAACTTCCTCAACAGTGGCCTTACCAACTAGGATATTTTGCCATATACTCAACACAGTCTTTATTTTTATAACCCAACCCAAAGGACCCAAGTTCAATTCCTAGTCAAAGAATATTCTCCCTCCATTTTCATTCACCTTTCTCACCACAGTTCATCTTCATCCATCTCTACATTCTTCATCCTCACTCACCCTTGCCAAATACCAATGTCCTTGGTTCAATCCGCACTCTTGGCAAACATCAAGAAGGCCATCATTGAAGGAGCCAACCATCACCCTGAAACTTGAAGTCATTCCATAACAACAACATCAATATATTTTGTCAATAAAACAGCTCATCTTGAACACATCCTCTATCATGTTAATAAAAGCTGCCACGCGTACCTTGGTGGTCTTGTTTCCTGATAGCATAGAAAGGCAGAGCTTGCAACTCCACCATACCTTTCTAAATTCAGAAAAAGGTTCTAACACTGCAAGAAAAACTCACACAACTGGCTGCAGTTGACATGCAAGTTGCCTTTGTGCACAAAGGCAAGTTGCATGTCAACTGCAGGAAGTTGTGTGAGTTTTTCTTGCAGTGTAACAAGCACTTTTGAGTCTTACACCAGTTGCAGAATCAATCCACTGGTTGAGTGAAGCAATGTCACTGAGTTGGTAGTTTGCCAATTTGTTGAATTTGGGTAGTGAAGTTGATTGAAGAAGATACACCCTCCACTCAATTGGTGGAGATCTCATTTCAATAGAATCACACATCAAGGAC
>SMGU01001822.1:0-20322 GCA_004348175.1 Puccinia novopanici | reverse complement strand
ATCTATAGCCTAAGTGAACCAGGCTATTTTATGTAAATTGTATGCAATTTGCACATTAATACAGGTGTAATAATGTTGAGAAATATAGGCATGATAATCAGGTGGTAATGCTGGATTTGTGAATCTTATACACTGATGCTGGCAGTGTGAATGTAGTTTCTCTTACCTGTTGTTTCCAACACTCACTCCATACTGCTCCCTACAAACCACATATGCAAGTTTTGTGGGGTAGATGCTGGAACAATTGAGCCTCCAATTTAGAATACATGATGAGCTTGCATTGCCCTGAATCCTACCTCAAAGTCAATTCTCAGAGGTTTTTGACTCTACATCTGGCTGGAGTGTTGGATCATGTCTCCCAGAGGGCACACACCAGGGAACTCCCGAAGAGTGTTTTCCCTTTTAGCTTTCTTTTTTTTAAAAAAAAACACGCTCCAAAATAAGGCACAATGTATCGTTATTCGGAGGGACCGGAAGCGCAGTGGTACGAGGCGAGGCACGTCGATCAGAGATGACAAGACGATAAAAGCAAGAGGCTTTGGGAGTAGCGACAGGTTGGCCTCGGCGATCAAGTGCAGGATCTCCGTCGATCGTATGCACCAGCTCGGCGAAGAGAGGATTGTCACTGGCATCGGCGCCAGGCCTGTAATCAAGAAGGGGTTTGAAGAGTTTCCACCAAAAGGAAAGATCCTTAGCACTTCATGCATACAATACATCATTAGTAATGATAGGAATTGGCCAGAATTCACCAACGAAGGCCAACTAATAGATAGGATGGGATAAATTTGGTGGCTTCTGCATCAGTCACGGGCTTCTGATACTCTCTCTGGCGGCCAGCTGCGTAGAACCTGTGAAGATTCTGGTCTCATGAAAATTATACTTCTCACAGAAAATCGCCCTGGTTATAATACGACTGCTTCTTACCTGTTTTTCTGGCGCCGTATTTATCATCTATCGATTTGTGCCCCAACGGCTATTCCACAGGTCCGCCTCTTGGGGATAGGCTCGATACCCCATAAAGCTTCAAAAACCGAAAAAAGCCTTCATTATTCGACTACGCTGTTTGTGGTAAGCCTTCTTTCCCTGCGCTCTCAGCTCACGTCTTTCGTCAGACGTGCGCGGAAGCCACATGCCACTCGGCTAGATCTTACCTCCTGATAAATTTCCTGCATCCTGCACAGAGGACCTGAATACCACCGACCATCAATTAAGCTTACGAATTGAGAAATCTCCGTCACAGACTAGACGCATAACTATCAAAAAACAAAAAGTCGGCAAATCACGACTAGAGATCCGGAGTGAATCATTCATATATATCTCTAGGCTCTTGAGATGCAACAATCAGCAAATAATCTCGTGATGGAAGATGGAAAAGCCAGCTTCTTTGCAGGAACACTTCTCATGGTGCGTGTTCGCGTGATAAAGGGAGTCGACAGGCTGGAAGAGAGAAACATACTCTTGATGCTCAACAAAGTGATGGAAGTGTCCCGATCAAGTTCCTAATAGTGCTTATTCCTGCTGTCTGTCTCTTCTCGTCGGATACAAAAACCAACAGACAGTCATCCTCGGCGCGAATTACGGATTGTTCATCGTGAGTAGAAACAAATTCATCTCTGTCTTATTAATCCACTCCCGAACATTATTTGCTAAAAAAATAGGTTTTATTTATTAATTCATTTCTGATGACTGTCTTTGAAGAGATACTGGCAATGCCATAAGGGTCATCCTTTTCTGCTGCATCTATCTGTATCAGGTCTTGTGGTAGTTGCGACAGCTCATGTTCTCAGCTTTCAATATGCACTGTGAGTACATTGTTATCTCTGGCCGGGTCTCCTTATTTATAAACCGCATTACCGCCAGATTTAACTGATTGATTATCCTGATGAAACATATAACCCAGGTGGATTTGGTTCATGGATCCACTATATCTCGAGCCTAGCCATGCCCTCTGGCCTTACGCGGCATCACCTCTCTTCAGTGGAACTCTGATCTGGTGAAGCAACGTTAAACCCGAAAGACATCTTCAGCTCCACATGCAACAAAAGAAGAAAAAAACTAACCTTTTCGCCTTATCACCTCCCCATCCTTTTGATCCCGCAAACCTCAGGGGTGTTCAGTTAATCCTGATTCATAGGTTAGCACGTCCTTGTTTTTATTACTCCCGCGTTCTTTACTTCTTCCTCTCATGTTCCCGGGTCCCAGGGCTTCAGAAAAGAAATGCTGGGTATCAGGCAAGCGTAATAAAGCTGATATACCATTCGTAAATCGCAGATTATATTTGTTGTCGGATCAAAAATTGCGAGTGATTACAGTGCTTCTGCTATGTCTGGCCTTTGCCCAACTGGTCTTATGTGCTGTGCGTCAAAGAGGGTTTCCTTATGACTTATTGTATTTTTCAAAAACCTTGGACAATATTTCTGTTTTTGTCCGTCTCATGCATCTTCGAATGCAACAGTGTCGCACTATGGAGATATTTGGAATCAGGCCATCTTCGTTCACGTCAATTCCATCATCAAACCTATACATCTTTCCAATCTGGTTGACTTTCGTATCAGCCTCCAATCTCATCCTGAACCTGCTACTCTTTCGGGTCTTGAACGTCCTGAAGTTCCGATTCGAAACGTGGAGAAAGTTGTGAGTTTTCATTTCCTTTCTATTTTTTCCCTTTAACCCTTAAAATTAAAATTTTTGCTTGAAACATCAGGGGTTCTCGGTTCCTTATCTTAGCTCCACAAACGCACTTGCTTGCAGCCCTATTATGCCAACTGGGCCTGGGCTTTTCATGCTGAAAAAGTTGAGAGCAAATATTTCGTCATCACATTCCGTCCGACATTAGCGCACATAATACTGACGTGAATTTTCCATTGTTTGTTTGTGATGTGAAAAGAGATTTGTCGTACATTGTCATTGATTTATGCTTGGGAAACACACATCTGTTTTCTCTGGTATGGAAATTTTTCACTTCATGGCTCGACAGAAAACCCAGCGCACCCTAAAGAAAAGCTGAGAAGATTGAGAATACGTGGAAGACTGAGAAGAAGAAACCATTCGCTTGCTCCTTTTCCCTTGTAGCTGGTTGCCATGAACCTGACCCGAGTTGGAGTCACGGATGGGAGTGACATGGCGGCTCCCGGGAGTCGCAAGTCCGGCGGATTACGATCAGCGACCTGAACATAGAAGTACGTGTATTTCAAGATCAGAGGGCAGTTTGGAATGCTCCAACTATTCTGACCCTTCTTGAATATGTCGCAATCAGATCCCAATGAATCCATTATCCGCAAGACTGTCACGCACCAGACTGTCAACAGATTGGGCGGAAACGTTCCTCCATGGGACAGAAACTATTGCCAGCTGTAAGGACCATCACACCCAAGACACTTTTACCAAAGAACCTAGCAGTAGTTCTTCCTCTTTCATTACACCTCGTTCTGGTGACTTGAAGGCCTTTGTTACAAAGCCATGATACTTCCCACCTCAAACTGCCATAATACTACATATTCCTCAGCGTTAAATGATAATAAAAATGATACTTGTGACCCATCCACTCCTCGAGAGGTACCTCTGGCTCAAAAGAATAAAGCCTGCATCAGTGTTTATATCCGAGTTGTTGCCATACTGTGACTTGATGTGAATTGTACGTGAGTAGGAGGAGGGCAATGATAGGACAGTCTCCGGGCGGAATTCAAGAAATGCCCTAAAACTATTGCACCTTACAATTACTCTTGAAAATGAAAGTGGGATTTGGAGCAGCAAAACCAAGTGCTTGGTTGATGTGGACAATTGGCCATGGGCATTGGGCACATGCGAAGTATTTCCGAGACCAACTGCGTAATTCAAACAGGCCAATAGAAGAAAAATAGGTATTTGCATCTAGATGACAAGTGCTCTGAAGCACCAAGGACCAGCAGAGCACAAAGAAGCACAGGCGGAGAGGAAGATAAATACCAGACTATACACAAGCTAACAAGACCCCCGCCCCCCCACCCACCCAAAAAATAAAAAAATAAAATGAAAAAAAGTAAATGTATCAAGCATATCACGGAAGAGAATTAGACCCAAACCCAAAGATTCCCGACTTTTCGCTGAGTCATTTGAACGGGGCCCAACTCGACGTCCAAAGCGGGCCCGCCAAACCTAGGAACAACGAAGCATTTGCGTTCAGTGGCGTCAGGTGGATGAGCGGTAGTCATGATTTTGTTCTTGAGAGTCGAGCTTTCCAAAGGTTTTGAGAAGCTACAGAGAGATTTCCCTAGGACAGGCAGCCAGGAGGGTTTGATGAGAGTGATCCCCTTGATCCAAATTCGTTTCTCCGTCCGGTGAAGCTCTTGAAAGACGATGAAATCGGGCTCCGGATGGAGATTCGAATCTAATAGCACTGAACTTGGGTGAATGAACACATCTTCTTCAATTCCAATGGTCCTATATGCAATCAAATTCCTATTTTCATTCTTTCCACCCTGCTTTCCCGAGCTTGACTGGCATGATTTGACTTTGCTCGCTTTGATGGCGACTTGGTCTATGAAGGCTGACGTGATCAGTTGTCTTAAGACTTTCAATTGAGTTTCGGATGGAGGCAACAATTTGGGCGAGAATTCGACTTTCAATCCCGTGCCGTTCGTTACGACTTGTACAATCCTAGTGATTTGGGCTCGCAGTTTGTGAATCTCTTCCATAGCTTTTGGTCGGACGAAGTTTTCGTGACAGAACTTTGAAGGGTTGGTGCCCTGTCCGAATTCGTAGGCTCCAACTACCGCCAAGAATTTAAACAGGTCGCTGACTCCACCGCCCAAGCTTGCATACTGCTGCTGTACCTTGAAGAATTGTCGCCGTTTTTGTCTCCGAATCTCTCGGGCCTTACAGTCTGCATTATTGAGGACTTCGGTCTCATTAATGGCGTGCTCGTCAAGACAGCCGCTCGGATCATCTTCATCGATGGCGGTTTCGTGGATGAATGGATCACCAACAGAGAGAATCGAGACTAGCGCGATGACGTAAGGTAAGCAATCATACTGGAACCCGGAAACCAACATCCTAGCGAATCGCGGGCTCAATGGGTATTTAGCCATAGCTCGACCCAAATCGGTGATCGTTCCCTCGCCTCCAGGATCCTCTCGCATGAACCAATCACTTTGACCTTGTTGGAAGGCTAAAGCTCCAAGATGGGCCAGTGAGATTTCTGACTTTCTCAAGGCAAACCGGTCGGGCGGGGTAGGAAAGGGGAAGTTGGTAACCGTATCAATATTCATCGATTTCATTTGTAATACAATCCCATCAATTGGCATCCGCTGGATCTCAGGCTTGGCGAACTGAGGGAAATAGTTTTCATATACTGCGGAAGAATACAGTCGATAACAGTGTCCGGGAGCAGTACGGCCTGCCCGACCTGAACGTTGAGAAGCTGAGGCTTTGGATATCCAGTCGATTTCGAAGGATTGAATTCCGGTAGATAAGTCATAATGTCGCTCTTTAGCTCGCCCGCTGTCTATCACATAGCGGATATTCGGGATCGTCAGTGACGTTTCAGCCACATTGGTCGCAACGACAACCAGTCTGGTACCGGGCGGTGGCTCCTCAAAGACTTTCATTTGTTGATCGGTTGGAAGAAGAGAGTAAAGAGGTAAAATGTACATGGGCACTATGAGAAGGGGAACAAAAACGAAAGAAATCACGTTAATAAATTAGAAAGGAATGCAGGTCAATTTAACAGAAATGATTAACCATCACTATCTTCGACTAGCTCAACCCCTTCCACAATCAAGTCTTCCTCCTCATCGGTGTCCAACGCCTCAGGATCGTCCTCGCATTCTTGACCCTCGTCAACATCACCGGCAAACTCGTGTTTGTCTTTACCCAGGTTGATCATTTCGGCCTCGCCGGATGGAAAGCCGTCCATGTGGGTAGTTGGTTCTGGCACAGTATCGGCATGATCATCGGCATCACGATCACCATTTGATTGGAATGACGGCGCTCTAGGATATTGAAAAGGTTTGGATTGCAGGGCAGCCTTTCGAGCTTTCCTCGCTTCCACCGATATTTTGCCGAACTTCTGCTCTAATTTCTTATATAATTTCGTAATTTCAAGCTGACCTGTCAAGAAGATTAGGATGCCACCGGACGGCAGACGAGCATGAATTTTGGCCGCTTTGGTAAACGCTTCAGAGACATAGTCCATGGGGGTCCTGCGCATGAAATGGACGGCGACAGGGAACTGACGGGCCGCGATTTCTATCACGGGCGGTGGTTCGGAAAATAAGCTGCTGTTCAAAGTAAAATCCGAAACCCTCAGGGTTGCCGACATGATAATTAATCGCAAAGGTTGACAGCAGATACTGGTTTTCATGCCTGGAGTTGGAGTAGATGATGACTTTTCGTCTGATTCCTGACCAGGGGTCTTCTTGGGTAGGTTTTCCATCCATGTCTTCAACCTCAAGCGCACGATCCGACTCAGCACGCCGATTAAAACGTCCGTGTTGATACTCCTTTCATGAGCCTCGTCGACAATCACAACGCTATATTTAGAGAGCAAAAAATCGGCCGCAAGCTCTCGTAAAATGACACCATCGGTCATGAACTTGATTTTCGTAGTTGCGCTGGTGGTGGTGTCGTACCGGATCTGATGCGAGACGATACCTTTGCCCTTGAGTCCCATTTCATTCTCAACTCGACGCGCCATACTGACGGCAGCGACTCTTCGAGGCTGAGTGACTCCAATTAGTCCCGGATTGTCACCACCATCTTGTCCCCACCCAGCCTCATACAGAAATTGGGGGACTTGAGTGGTTTTACCACTACCTGTCTCTCCACAAATAACTACCACTGGGTGTCTTCGGATAGCATCCATCACGGTATGCTCTTCCGCGAATACTGGCAGCAAAGAACGCGACGCAATGACCTCTTCAGATCGTTCAAGAGCAACATGTGAGGTTTTTTGATGAAGAAATAACGGCGTTTCTGGTAGGTCCAAGGACGCCCCCAATGGACCGCAGCGAGTCTGAGTGCCTTGGGTTGACTTGGTGGCTGATGAAGGAGGAACTTTGAATCAGACGTTTGCGTAGGGGCAGACGTCGTCACGGCCGTAGCCTCCTCTACACTCTGGTTGAAGGTTTCATCTGGTCCGTTCCCTTCAGCAAGTTGAAGTTGCTTGTTGGCCCAATCTCGAATGCTTCCCTTGACTCGAGGTGCAGGTTCAGATGGGAGGATGGATTGTGGCTCATTTGCTGGAGTATTTGTATCTACTGGATCTTCTTCAAGTTGGAAAGTGTTGTCACATCCTGTCCACTCCTCTTCATCAGACCAGGCCGAAGAGCTGCCTCCCTGAGATGTGATTTGAGTTTGACTGTCTGCGCCCGATGATGTTGAGGCAGAGTGAGTCGAAGATTCGGAGTCATCGAAGGAATCGACATCATCTTGATCAAAAACCTGAGGTGCCTTGTTGGTTTTCCGCTTCTTTTTGATGGGACGCTTGACATGCGTTGTGATGGCGCCAGAAGCAAGTGCGCTGCCAAAGACAACTTGTTGGGGAGCTGTTTTCGGAGGTTTTGGTGAGACGGTGGGTTTTGAGGCTTGGTGATGTGGTCTTTTGGTTGAATTATTAGTTTCAGATGAAGCATCGCAAATTTCGACCGCTCCCGAGAATGGGTTGGTGGCGGGGATGGGATCTGGCTCGTCTTCGGTGTCACTCTGACTATGGTATCCGGAACGGAGCTTTTGCTTGGAAGCTATCAAACCTCGCGCCCGCTGTCTACGCCTCGATTCGACCTCAGCATTCGTGGCTTTGAGTTCTCTTTGGGTTCGTGCAACAGACGACGAGCAGAGGTGGGCAGTGGATATAAAGGCGGAGGGATCCTTAACTGAAGACTGTGTTTTCCTAAGGCCACATCCAGAATCAGCCCTACACTTTTACTTGTTCAGATAAATTCGAATAAAGCTAACTCTAATTGCTTAGTATTGTTTTTTTAGTAGTTTGGCCAAGCAGAACAAGAGGTGAGTTTGGCAGTAGGACCAGTTTTTTCTTTCAGCTCAGTGGATGGGGACCAACCTGAATGAGCTGAGTTCTGCGTTCCTTTTTCAGTTTCTTCTGGACGTAAGCTTCAAATCTTTTCCTCTTCTTTTTTGACATTGATCCTCGATCTTCATCCTCTTGGTTGTTGGTAGTTTTTGGTACTGAGCTGACACCAAGTTCCTCGTGATCGACTGCTGGTTCTTCCAGTGTCTCATCTTTCTTCTTCTTATCCTCTTGTGCTTCTCTGTGCGACCTTGCCTTCTGGTTGTATCGTGGCCGCGAAAATCCCATCGTCAAAACGAGTAAGTCGAGTGGAATGGTCAAGAGGGAGTGGTGCTTGTATGCGTCGAGACTTCCGGCTGCTCGTGAAATATCCATATTGCATATGCATATTGAAGTGGCGCACGGACTGCATCGCGGGGAGATGGTGGCCCAGGCCGCATACATCTCGCTATTTCCTGCATATCCAACTGACTCCGTTCATCGAACATTTGGAGGGCCAAAGGAGTTTATCATCATTCGAGTGCCGTCTCTTTCTTGGATACATTTTGTGATACGCTTGGCTAGACTCGAGGAATCTTTACTCTAAGGAGAGTCCAGACAGCTTATTGGATCTGATCTCCAGCAAGCACCCTTCATTCGGAGCAATGACAATCCGCGTCAAATTAGAAGATGATGACGAGAAGGACCTCCCGTCTTTCAAATTAGAAGATGATGACCAGAAGGAACTCCAGTCTTGTAAGCTTGCACCAGATGCCAATTGTCATCATAGACCCCAACAATGACAATCTATGGAGTTTTGATTCGGATTTTTTCATCCGATTTATGTAGTCAGGGAACAGCCTAGCATTGACAGTCATAATCCTCTCCGACCTCTCGGCCCTTCGCCACCTTTTAATCTTCTCTGCAAGACACTTCAGGCCATGACTGGCCAGCGAAAAAACAGAACCAGGAGCGGCCAGAAAACAACTACAAAAACACCTCGTCCTCATAGTCGCGAGGACTGTTTGAATGAACTGTTCCGAACATGGCGGAAGACGTACGGTAACAACTTGTATCCTTGTATCCGACTGCTTCTACCAGACGTCCGTCTCTCTTTTCTTTCATTTTGTCGCGTGTTATTTCATGTCTGACACGAAGCTTAACGCGATCGTACAACTTCAAGCTAGATAGAGAGCGACCAATGTACTTCTTGAAAGAATCTAAATTGGCCCGATTGTACTGTAACGCTCTGGGACTAAACCAAAAGGCTTCTGTGGCGGCCAAGCGTCTTATAAACTGGAAAGCCGCCGCTACTAATCGCGACGACAAAGTGGCACGTCACAAATTCCTACAGTTTCCTGTTCTTCTTATCCCCCCACTCATTTGGATAAATCTCTACATAGTCTAAGGCTGGTGACTTTGCAGATATACTTTCCGAAGAGCTCGAAACTCGGTCGGAGGTCGAGAAAACCGTACTATCAATTGACGATATCAACGAACAGCTAGACTCCTTGGCCGCCGCGGATTCCACGTGAGCTGTTGGAGAAATAAAACATATCTATCATGAGACTAAGTAGACACGTAACTGAAGGGCGAAGAAACTCGAAATATTGAAATCTTGGCTCGGCCAAGTTTCTGCCCAAGATCATCTTTGGCTAATCAGGATCGTCCTTCAAGGTAACAATCAGTACAAATTCTTCGTGGGGGGGGGGGGGCTGTTGTGAACTGACTGCGATTGTGTTGGTGGCTCAGATCTCAAGTTGGGACTCACAGAAAGTGTCGTTTTGGATGCCTTTCATGGCCATGCAATGACCCTCTTTAATCTCTGTACGGACCTGAAGGTTGTTTGTCACACTCTTCATTCACGTGAGGTAACTTTGCAAGATGCAGACGCTACCTTGAAGGTCTTCTGGATTTTCAGGCCGATGCTTGCCCGACGGAGTACCACGAATTTATTAGAGATTACCGACTCAATGCTTTCAGGAAAGCATAAGGAGTTTTTGATAGAAGAAAAAATGGATGGCGAACGAATGCAGCTTCATAAAAGAGGCGAGCAATATCAATTTGGTCAAGGTGCGTCCCATATTCATTTTTTCTGTGTCGTACCATTCTAGTTGAAATGATATGTCGTGTCCTGCCATCTACGATCTTTCAGAAACGGTAAAAATTATACGGATTTCTATGGAGCCAACCCCTCGAGTGGCTGTCTTACTCCTTTTATCCATCGCGCGTTCAAGCCTGCGGTTGACGAGTAGGTCCGAGTCTGTAAACGTTTTTCTTATTTCTCTGCACATTCGCTTTAGATGAGAATTTTTCTTCTGTTGGATTTCAGAGTTATATTGGACGGTGAAATGTTGGCATGGGATCCAAAGACAGAAAGAATACTACCATTCGGGAGTGTCAAGTCATTAAAGTCTAGTTGAGTCTTCTTTTATCAGGATGCGTTAGCTGCTTTTCGCCCCACCTTATGTTACATTTTGCCTATTTTCACTGATGTTCACATTTCATCTGTGGCTAGCGGATAATACGGATTTGCCACGAGCCATATGTGAGGGGTTTTTGTTTTGAAAACGTCACACTGCCTCTCGATCATCACAATTGACAAACAATGGGCTTCACTTCTCAGTCAAGGTGTTCGATATCCTGTATCTGAAAGGGAAAGGAAGGCCACAGGGTACAAGCTTTGTCTACAAGCCGCTGATCGAAAGGCGACAGGTGATGGAAAGCGGAAGGATTTTCACCGAGATTAAAACCAGATTAGAAGTTTGCCCTTGCACGCGGGAAAGAATACTCAGGACATCAGGGAAAGCTTTGAGAAAATCTTGCAAGAAATGTATGGTGACTAATGTTTCTCCATGCTCGGCGTAAGAAGAGGGCCTGATTTGACTGTTGAATGAATTTCAAGGGGTGAAGGATTGATTATCAAGAAGCTTGATTCGACATATAACATCAACAGTCGGACAAAGGACTGGTATAAGGTAAAGCCAGGTAAATCGCTTTCCGAAAAATGAATGTACAATATCCTTTTGGGAGGCTGAAAAAACTAAAATCCTCGCAGATTATATGGATGAATTGGGAGAGACTTTCGAAGTCTTGGCAGTTGGTGAGTCGATATCTCCTACCGTAAACATTTTGAGCTAAGAATATCCAGAAAAAAAGGGTTGCAGTGCTTTGCCGTTTTCTAACCTGGAATGTTTTTTATATACATTATCAGGAGGATTCTGGGACGCGGAAGCAGGGGAGGAAATTTTGGTAGCTTTCTTGTAGCATTGGTCGACAATGAGAAATCAGATCAATCGCAAGGAATATTCCGGTAAACTTTTCCCCTCTGCCGCACTAAGAGAGATGTGGGCCACAACATGCTTAATCGACCGGCTTGGTTCAGTTACAAAACTTTATGCGGCGTAGGGACAGGTCTGAGTGTTAACGAGAGGGCGCAGATCATGTACGCTCCAAGACCTTACCCATCAGAAGTTCCTGACTGAATTACGCACTTGGTAACAGGTCAAAACTTGAAGGAAAGTATTTCGACTGGGACAAGAAACGACCGGAACGCAATCCGGATTGGTTGGATATTGGGCCCGGCGCGGGGGCCGTGCCGGATGTCTGGTGGCACTGGCAAGAGTACGATTTCTGATATTTTTTATGGACTCCAAGACGGGAAGCCGGAGTTCATGTGTACCGTTTGTTGATGACTATTTCAAACCAGTTCCTTTCTGCTCACAATCAAAGGTGCAGAAATTGTCCCTCCAGTGAGTGTTCTTGTTTATCCGAAAATACAACTACTCATGAGTCACATTTAAACATTCACTTTTTTTCTGTGGGTAGGAGCCTATGGGTGCGAGTTTTCTATCCGATTTCCCAGTATGTCAATCACTTCTTGTCATTGCCTTGGCTCTATCAAGTGAATACCATCACATCTCGTATTTCAGGATCGATTCGTTTTGACATGGACAGAGATATTGGAGAATGTATGTCGTATGAAGGTAATTTTTCATCGCAAACTTCCTAATTTGTACTCAAAACCTTCCATCTTAACCGTAACATGCACCTACTGATGTCCTTGTTACTATTTCACTCTTGCCTTTGGTACCAAATTCTCAAAAAGACCTTTTGGGCATTAAGAGTCAGTCGCCGGAGAAGGCCACATTTGGCAATGATCTCAGGTAACCGCTATTTCTAGCACTGCGAGAATTGCAGAAAATGTGTTGACAAGTATTTTCTGCATACTCGAAGTGGTCACGTGCGAAAAGAAAGAGGAAAGAATCACCTCCGCCGCGGACCTCTACACTCAGACCGCTGACGCGCAGCGATTCCCACAAGATTTTCTACGGGGCGGAGTTTTGTCAGTTTTAATCATCCTTCTATTCTATATGGTGCATCTAGGAATTGATCACATCGAAGAGAGAATCTACTACAGGGGTACTTGAAGGTCATGACGACACTGCTGAAAGTAAAAGTGACATGGAGGTGATGCTCAATCGAAATGGAGGCAAGATCATTCACAACGTTCCGCGAGCAGCACCTGACGGTGAGTATTTTTGTGTCACTCGGAGCACAGATTGTGAGTCCCTTAAGTCTCTCAGTTATCCCATTAGGTTGTTGCTAAGATGGTCTTGGGCCAGCCTGGAACGCTGAAAAGGCGATCCGCCACGGCTTGAGATTGATCCATCCTCAGTGGGTCAGCGATTCAGTGGAGGCAGGCTCCAGGATGGATCTCACAACTTCCAGGTTCGTCTATTTCTCCCTTTCTGACAACCTGATCAGATCAGTAAGAGGGAACTCAGCCTACCTCTTCCGCCGGACCTTGCTTGATTGATGTGGTAGATACGATGTGATCATGGCGTCAGCCACGGATGACAATCCGGTCCCAACGCAAACTCGTGTTGCAGTGGTCGTGAAGGACGAAAGTGATTCGGATGTGTGTGAAGAGTGGCTGACGGGCAATCTGATGTAACCACCGAGGCTGAAGATCATCACTCAGAGGCTAGCACCACGCAGGACGAGGCCAGTGTCCAAGACGCTGCACTAGTGTCTCCGTTGGCCAACCCAAATATCGACAGATCCGTTTCGAAACCGGAGATGCCTTCGGGTAGCCCAGACGTATCCGTAATTCTTTCCTTCTTTGTATTTCTACTGGGTGATATTTCCAGGCTATCTGTTGCCAATAGCTATACGGCTGTTTCGCGTGTGACGATGCAAACCTTTTTTTTTTAGTCTCGGAGCAAGTCAGTGGAAACTGAACCGCAGGCGCAGGAGCAGGTCGAAGAAGGCCTCTTCTACCCGCTCGTATTTTACCTGGATGATCGGCCAATATCTGAAGCTCCGCTGAGCGCAGACGTTCATGACACCACGCACTTGGAAGGCCTCAACAGCGAATCTATCCAACTGTGAGACGCTCGTTTTTTTTTTTTTTTTTCGTTTCGTCTTCATCTCATTCGCCCAAGCTCTCGAAGGGGGGAGGGGGGGTTGCAGTTATCCCTCCTCATTTCATCCTGCGCTTCGCGGCAGATCTTGCACACTTTATCCTCTGCTGAATCTGTTTTGTGTCATGACTCTTTGTTTTTGTCTGCGGTATCGTTGGCCAGATTTTCTCAGGTGTCCAAATTAATCAAAGCCCATGGCGGTAGGATCGTCTCTGATCTGCACCATCCTGATGTAACACGTATGTTCCTAGCCATACTGTTCCCTTTTCTTTATCTGTTCACTTTCTTCCTTTCTCTCTCTTTTTTTTTTTTTTTTTTTTTTTTTTTTTTGAAATTCCAACCCATCTGATACCTCTCGTCTTTTTGCATTGGCATACTTCTCTTGCAAACCTGCATGGCCTTTTTTCAAGATATCATTTGCAGTCAGGGCGATACCTCCAGGTACATTCGTTGTCCCGTGTGATGCCTCTCCTGTGCTAACTAACATTACGCCATCTTTTCATTATGATTATTATTGCTGTTGCAGATGCAGGACATTCGTGAAGATGGATAGGGAGTAAGCGACCCATTTTCTTCCGTATTTAAATCGGCGTCCTCTCGATGATATCTGAAGTTTTTTTTTTCTTCCTCATCGAATCGGTCTTGCCAACACAGTCGCCAGAGAAACGACGATTGGTGCTGGCCGAGTGGGTGCTAGACTCGGTAGATTCGGACTCTTGTTTATACGAGCTGGTGTGTCCACTATACCATCATTTTCTCCATCCGAACCACCCTTCCTTCATCGACTCATCATGTCTCTTTGTTCTCCCTGGACTGGATCCTTTATGCGTGCAGATTACATGCCTTATTGAGCCGCAGTATATGGATGATATCCACGCTTGCTTACCGAAATCAGCAGTGAAACTTCAAAAGCAAGAACATGTTGAACATCGAGCTGTCATTTCTGCTGCTGACTTTGATTTACACAACATTTTTTTTCTTTGATGACTGACACTGGGGATTCTTGGTGTTAATGGAGACTACAAGTCTTGTCTGATGATACAACTGCCCAAGAGGGTATATGAAACTTGAACGTCTTGACGGAAGCCTTTTCTTTGCCAGGCCTGCCCATCTATCAGCAGTCCCATTGCTTGCGGGATGGGGCTGGCGTGCACGTGGACCACGATTGCAGGCGCGTGACCGCACTGTCAACCTTCTGCAATCGGGAGAGACATACCAGGGTATTTGCTCATGGTCTCCTCTGGGGCAGCTTGGCGATTTATGATGATCCTTTCTTCCTACCAGCATCCAAAACTTTTGTTTTTTTTGGAATTTCTTGCTTCTAACTGGTTTCAAAATCTCCCCAATCATTCGGCATGTGTTTATGCGCCGGCTTCCAGTCATGTTCTTCATGCGATAGGCGACACTGGGTTGTGTCTGGCAGCTAGCTGGCCGAGGGCATCGCGCCAAAAAAAAACATGATCGCGGTTTCTCAAATCAAAGATGTGTGATCCTAGTATGGAAAAAAATTACAATATGTATGTATACCTTGGATTTTTCGTCTTCTTTGTTTTCTTTCTTGTGGGTCACCATAAAAAAATAAATATATACAGGGAAGTGGGGATGCACACCCGAAAAAAAGAAAGACATGAAATTAGAAAGTGGGGGGAGGAGGAGCAAACGACGTTTGAAAAAAAAACAAAAACTGCATTGGTACCTCCATGTACTGAAGAGGGGAGTATCATAGGAAGGAAAGGCGTAGATGAACAAGTGTGAAGATCATGTATTTGCGTGCCCCTTGCTTGTAAATAGACCAATGGTCTAAAAAAAAGCAAGACGCATATCGTATTTTTCTTTCCCCTGTGACATAGGTTCGAACATGAGGATAAGTGGAATAAGAATCTGTTGTTACATAAAATAAGAACTGAGAACACCAAGGTTGTGATAGCAAATTTTTGTGTCAGGTGGATGAAGCCTGAGTGGGATGTGTGGTGGGAGGAGGAGGAGATGAGGATAATGGGAAGAAAATGGAACGGGGGCCAACGATGTTCTGCTAAACCATGAAGGAGGGTGTGGTGGAGACAATCGTGATCGGCGTAGTTGACATTCAACGGAGGCCATATGAGTAAATGATTGAGAAGCGATCGAATGATTGATTCGAAGGGGTTTTGTTTAAACTGCCGGTGACTGTAAGTCGGTCGGTTGAGTGGGCTCGATGGTTTGTTCGGGTGCAGGGTGCACGTTCCCATCAGTCAGGATGGCATTGTCAATCGATTCCAATAGCTCCCCATTCGCCCGTGTTTCGGTAATACCTCAGGATTAGCTGCATTACTACCAGAAGAAAAGTAAGAAGGAAAAGAAAAATAAGGTGTAGGAGAACAAAAGCTCAGTGCAAGTTTGAAAAACGGCAAGAGGAGTAATTACTCTGTCAAGAAAAGAAAAAAGAGGACGGATTCGAATGAGAACTGCTCACGATTCCCATTTGAATGATTCGCAGTGGGTTTGGTGGGTAGGGTGGAAATAGCAGAATGGGTGGCGTGGTGTATGTTTTCAGGAGAGGGTATCGTGGTGCCAACTGATTGCGGGGCAGTTTTGCGGCCTTAGATAAAGCGTAATCCCCGGAATCGAAATATTTGCGCTCCTGAAGATGAGATAAGAGGCAAGGGTTACAGCGGGGATTTGGATTAGCTTTCCCGGAGGCTGGCATTCTTGAAGAGAGATGGATAATATGTTCTTACCATGAGGTTGTGCTTGGCGACGTTCTTCTTCGGAGGTAGTTTACCGTAAAGACGGAAGAGCTTCTGTTCTTCCTCGGACATGGCCTGTGGCAGGAAACGAAGATAAGGGAAGGTTGAGACGGGGTAGCTCTTTGACGTTCCCATGATGATGCGGAATACTGACGCTGATGTCGACTTTCTTTCTTTGATGTGGGTTGAGGGCCATTGCGAAGTTGGAGTGGTTCAAGTGCTGGTGGTTGTTGTTCGGTGTTGGTTTCTTCGTCGCTGGCGACGCCGTGCTGCTGTTGACCGCATAGCTGACTCAGCCTGTCACAGCTATCCAGTCTGTCACCGTCTCAAAGCTGTCACAGCTGCAATCAGCACTCATAATACCACCAACACAATGGCCGCGTTGGGTAGCATGCGCTAGCATGCGTCATCTTGCAAAGATAATGCAGAGTGCAAACACCTGTTACAAGAAACACCGCCACAGACAAGTAATAAAAGTAATACAAATTGTAGTAAAACAACTCCCTGCTGTTGGGAAGCCTCAGCATATTGCAGCAGTGGTCTCTCTCAACCATCCTATGGGACAGTTGCTCAACAAAATTCATCATGATCACTGAAATTGTACTGGGAGTTGTTCCCCAATTCAGGATTCAAAATTTGAGCCTCAAAGTACACAGGGTTTTTTTTTTTTGTTGCTTTTAATCTGTCTGCAGGCTTCACAATTCCATTTTCTAGTTATGGACAACTCCTGTGGACAAATGGTGATGATGGAAAACACTATTCTGAATTAGGATGATAATATCCAGTACTGTACTTAATTTGTGTCAGGGTTGTTGAAATGGCATGTGAATTCATTTCAGGGCTAGATCAGGCCTCCTTGTATTCTGTAATTCCCTCAAGAACCTGACAGAAGACCTAGGTATTTCATCAATTCTACATCTGATTTCAACAAAAAATGAAGTGATGGATTCATCTTGAAAATAGTATTGAATTCTTATCCCTTAAGTTAAGTCTTTGTCACTAATCAACATCATGCTGCATTTTATATCCAACCAAATTGTGTGCATGTCTTGATCAAAAGGTGAAGAAATGCTGATTAATTACTAGAAACAGAAGTAAACAAGAGGGAGAAGAAAGAAAACAAAAATTATATAAGGGTAGAATAATTATACCACACTACCTGAGTAGAGATATGAGAAGACTTTGAGTGACTGAAGATGAGTTTGACAAATATTAATGAGGAATTTCTTCTCAAAAAGAGAATGGACAAGAGGAGATATATCAGAGAGCAAAGGGAAATAAAGAGTTTAATTGGACAGGCGAGAAATAAAAAGTAATGGAAGATGTGAGGTTTGGATTGAGAGGAAAAGGAATTTAGGCAAGGATGAGTGCTTGGTGTAAATTTGGATAGGAGTCACTGCAAAAAAAAAAAACTGGCTCAACTACCTGCAGTTGACATGCAGAACTCCAAGGAAGCTTGTGGTGTTACTCAAACCTTTCTCCAAGAGTGATTCAACCAAGCTTTGATGCACAGTCACTGTGCATGCTGCGCAGTGACTGTGCCAACAAATCTACATATGCAGACAGGTGGAGTTTGGATAGCAGCTTGGCTGGAGCATGTTGCATGTCAACTGCAGGCAGTTGACTGAGTTTTTTTGCAGTGAGTGGTGTGATGAATTGGTTATAGCTTGAGGCTTTGGACTTGAGATGTAACAAATCTTGAAAAAATTACTATTGTGAGATTTTGGGTAAAAAAAAAAGTAACAAATCTTGAGCTTCATCATTTCAAACCTAACTGCTAAATTTTCTTGATTTGGTTTACAGAAGGGGCTGCATCCACTTGAGTTTCACAAAAATTCAACAAATGAGTTATATTGGGATAAATTAACATTAAATTATAGATGGTGGTAAACCTTTTTTTCAGAATTAAATTAGGTAATTTTCAGAATATCAAATTTAAAGTTACCTCAAATTCTGTTGTTTTACCCTTTATGTACAATCTTCTCCTTTGGCTGTAACAGCGCTTATCATTCTCCTCATCAATTATGTGGTACCAGAATTCTTTCAAGCTGTTCCAGATGAAATATTTCCATCAAATAAAAATAAATTTACAGTTATCATGATGAATCCATTGAATTTTTTCCAGAACTTTCAATCACCATTTATATTTTATTCTTAATATATTACCTTTAAGAAGTTTTTCTACCAATGATTTTATATTTCCCCCTCAACTGGGTCTCTCTTGTTTCAATTGATTGAATTAGCCTGTATGCTTCAATTAATTAATAATCAAGTTGGATCCCAATCAAAAATTTTGCCACTCTTCTCTGCTCCTTGGTTAAATCCTGATCCTCAACATTGCCTATTTACCTGCATTTTCATTCTCAGCTGAACATCTAAGGGTCCATACCACACCTCTGGACTCAATTTTCATAACCAAAATGAATTTCTTTCTTGCGCAAAAAAAACAAATTAAATCTTGCAAATCATGTACCACGGTGATACGGATGTGCACATGTGATTGACTTGTAAGATTGTGTTCTCACAGTGAGGGCCGTTTAGGAATTGAGGTTGAAAATTGGCTCTGAGGCCAATTTCAAAAATTCTGCAATCTGCTGGAATTTGGTTTTTGGTTTGCTTTGGAATTGAATTTAATTGGATATCCAACCATCAACAAGATAAAGAAAGCCCTTGGTCATGATGCAATCATAGTGCTTTGAGCAACAGCCAAGAGGAAAAATAAGTTTGATTATGTAAATCATGTTGTGTTGCTGTGACACCTGTGTATCTGAGGGCTGTGATTCTTCCCTGTCACCATAACCTATGGCTGTACGTTATGGTGACAAGATGCCAGCTGCAGGCAGAGGGGTTCTGCTCTGTTGTTTCAGCAAAAGCAAAGAAAAAACTCAACATGATAGACATGAAAGATTAGAAGACAGGCTTGGGGAGATTACAAGCAGAATTGGCTCATCTTTGGAGGAGGAAAAGGAGAGGATGGAATCACAGAGGCTACTTGGTTGGCCGAGACCAACTGGAAACTGACTCATCCAAACCAAGTTTTTTTTATTTTTTTCCAGATTTCCCTGTGCATTGATATCATCAATTGCACCGTCAGGTTATTTTAGAGCCAGGCTGAAAGATGAATGAGGTGATTGAACCATGTGAAAAGGTTTGGTTTGATACCAAATTTTTGTCATATGGGATGGTTGTGTTGGTTTTTTTAAGATTCCTTTATTGTGGTTTTCAGGAGTAATTGAGACTTTTAATGCTGAATGATATCTGGTGGGGGACTGTTTTCAAAGCTCTAACAGACTTCAATTTATAAATTGATGGAGGCTCACTAGAAAGGCTTTTATGCACATTCTCAATGTGATCAAAACATCAAAAAATAATATCAATGTTATATAATTGGACCAAGATGGTATGAGCCATGATCATTTCAAGACAACACATAAAGACTGCAGCATGAATTCATCATTTTCCTTATGATCCTAAACAGTCTTTTGAGACTTGAACTCTGATTTAAATAGAAATTGGAGGAGTCAAAAATATGGCCTATTTTTTTGTCAGGTGGCATGAAGATATAAGTTATTGATAAGTAGAGGATGAAACAGCTTTGACTTGGGTAACAAATCAGGTTGATTTGGAGCTTGAAATCAACACAAGTTACAAGCAACTTCATCTTGAGTTCAACCTGACTTGTAATTTACTTCACACCAACATCACACAAGTTACCAACAGGTTATTCAATAAATTGAAGTGAAAGCACTTGCATGCAAGTGCCACGGAAAAAGCCCTGGTTATATTTATGTAACTAATTATGTACATATTTGATGCACAGTCCTCAGCAATGATTATTTTGATACTTCTGATGGTACTTTGAGTTGTGACAAAGTACCAGAAGAGTAGGAGTTTTGGGGTAGGCCAGTGGGTATCCCTAGGTAAAATTATGAGCAATCCACTTCTTAATAATATTCAAGGATTATCAATATTAAATGAGATACAATACTATAATTACAGATATGCAGGCTTTGGATACTCTGTAGTATCTCTAAGGCTGACAGGGAGGTGATGGGATATCCATAATTTTGAGGATGGATATCATCCCAATATATATATTGGCTATATTGTCATATGTTGTGGTTGTTTGGTGGCGGCCTGGTGGATGTGATAGTGGTGAAATGATGTCAATATTCCCAAGTCTTGT
>SMGU01001819.1:0-29121 GCA_004348175.1 Puccinia novopanici | reverse complement strand
ATAGGGCAATGTTTTCCATTCTACATAGACAAATCCATTTCCTCTGTTGATTTTGATAAGGTTATCAAAAGCCTCACTCTGCCTTTCCATTCAATCTGAAAGATGAAAATAACCCCTTGCAATTCCTGATGGTTAAGGAATGAAAAAATGACTGCCCAATTTTTTAATTATTATGTACTGAATATAGAATTCTGCTTCATATTGGATTCAGCTTTAGTTCCAGATCAATTGTGGTCAAATTCATCTTCCCTGATGGGGGTGGATTGAGATCAGTTCATGCTCCATATGAGGTTGATATCAACATGCCTTCCACATTTGTTGGGCATACATCAGCATGTGTTCATGTTCTGTTAATGTAAGCATTATGAATACTTCCTGCAATGTTCCTAGAAAAACATGATTTATGGCACTCAACATCAAGTGCCATGAATCGTCCCCTGGTGATAGTGGGGTCGCGCGCACTAAACCAAATATTATTCGATAGGGCCTGCAGGACCTTTGTGATCATGACAAGACTTCTGCGGATTTCCCTTGTGTCATTGGGAAGATCCAAGTTGATGACTTCTGGCGAGACGATGGCCGGGTTGATAAACCAAAGAAATATGAATCCGCCAATTGACGTGAACACACTCTTCGGGTATTTCTCTTGGACGGTTGTTTCAATGTGATGACAGATCTCTCGAATCGTGCTGTAAGTTAAAAAAAACATGAGCAGAGAATTTGTCCAGTCAAGTTGAAGTATTGCTTACCTGGGTAATTTTTTCCAGGAGACGGAGATGACATTAAGGAAGGCTTTGGTGACCTGTTCGAGATTTCTGGCGGCTTCATAGTCATCAGCACTGGCTCTATGAGGATCGAAGTCGACGGAGAATTCCAAAGGTCTATTGGACAAGCCGACAAGCAAGTCCGAGAGGGTGTTTCTGAGATAATCGTAGCCCTGGGCCTGGGCAAAGATGGTCAGGAGTCGGGTGGTGAATGAATTTCCTCGGAAGACCGTCAACTCATGGTCTGGGAGAATCAAATAACCAAGCTCAATTGACTTGCCCCCTCAAAAAAAAAAAAAGATACTACCGTTACTTACCGGTATGCGCTACTTCCCGCTCTATCGAGGCCTTCAGGAACTTGATCACCCCTTGGCGGTAGTCGAAGATATTCAGGATGACTTCCGTCATTTCTTCGAAATCAGCCGACCCACAGATGTTACAGATAGCTAAAGCAAGAGTGAGGTCTGGGCGATAAATCATCTGAGGGAGAGAGAGCAAAGAAAGAAATGAGTTAAGCAGCAATGATGGACCCTCAAAATGAAAAGCGTACATCGACAATCTTGTCCAAGCCGGATGCCCGGACAGGCTTGACAAGATCGGGTAAAAGATGGCTGCCCTCCTTGATGACTTCCCAGAGGATCTGGATGTTAGCCTGTTTGATGCGAGTGTCGGGGTGGTGGAACATGTCGACAAAGTAACGGAAGGAGGGGTTCATGTTAGCTGCCATCAACTTGATGAGACAGTGCATGGTCTGCTCGCGGAACCCAGATAGCTCCACTATCTCTCTCGTAATTGAACTCAGTTCCCGTTGTAGAGCTGCCGCTTGTTCTGGTGTCGATCCATTCCCTGTCTATACTGTTGATCATCAGTTAATCTCATTGGGATCATGCGTCGTGTGAATAATTTGACTGACTATAGAGCCTCCAGAGGCCAGTTTGCTTTTCCGACTGCAAACCGCAACAGCCTACCGCCAACCAAACCATCGAAAAAAAAAAACACGAATAGTAAATCTTTATGTCGATTGAAGCGACAAAAAAAACAATTGGTTGCCAGAATGTGTACCTCCAGTTTGGTGACCTCAGTGAGCATTAAAGTGAGGTAATCATAATACCTCACTGTGCACACATTAGAATTGGTTGTCCATGCTGAACCAAACAAGTGGGACTTACCATCGTGTGGGCACCCTTACAATTCGCTCCAGCATGGGAGAAAACAACCTTCGGGAAGATCTCAACTTGGCAAAGTTGCTGACGGCCAAGCCTATTATATATACATGATCGGAAAAAAAAAAACTCATCAGATGAGCACGTCCTCCAAGCACGATTTATATGGGGGTGGGGAAGAAATTAACAAGCCATGATGACGAATCCAGTCGTTAGACCTATAAACCAAAGGATAAAAAAAATTGGTTTGATCAGTTGGATATTGGGAAAATCTTTCATACATAACAGAGCAGCAAATCAATCAAATTGACGATGACTAACCGATGATAAAATAAAGGCGGATCCATGGATGGACATCCACATCAGGCCTAGGAAACCCTTTTGTAGGATCATAGATCGCAATGAGGATCCAGAGTTGGATGGGGATATGCTTCGCCCCAAAGCTTTTGTTCATGACAAGATTAGAAAAGATTAAGCACATAAGAATAAATTAGAATAGCAAGTAATTGGAGAAGATATTTACTTTCAAGGCCCATTGTGAAGCAACACCTGTGAACGACCAAAGTTATGTGTGATTCAAAGCGGGCCGAGATGAGTTTCAGCGGTATTTTCTAATTTGTGGTGGATAAGATGAACGGGAACTGACACGACAGACAACTACAGACCATTAATGCAACCAACAGAGCCCAGTTAAGCCATCCAGCAGCATCAAGATAGCTGAAGTAGGTAGAGCCCAAGACCCTTCCTTCCTGAATTTTCTCCTTTTCAATCAGGCGACCATTGCCCTTGGTAAAGCCTTCCTTGATGGCCATTGGTTTGGCAAGTTCGGGTGTCCTTGGCATACTACTTGTGCTGCTGGATGCGGTTTGTGATCCTGGCTTTGGTACTTTGGTTGTGGGATCATCCAGCACCTCCGTAGGATCCACCTTAAACTCGGTGGCTGAGCCAACATAGTCTACCTGCCCACCTTTGACGTGGATGAGGAGCGACGCTACTGGTTGACAAAGACCAAGATGGTGTGTAACAAGCACCTGAAATCCGGACCTAAGTCTGATGGTTCTTCTTGAAAGTATTCTGTGGCTTAGAAATGAGATGCTAACCACTGTCCAACCTCGTAGGAGATCACCTTGCAGACCCTCAACTAATGTTCGAGCAGTATGCATATCCACCACCCACAGGGGATCGTCCAGCAGCAAAATCTAAGGCAATAACGACAGCAAACTCATTCTTAAAACAGAAGCACAGATACTAGAGATACCGGGACTTTTTACGGCTTACCCTTGCTTTGGAGTAGATAGCTCTTGCAAACGAAACCCTGAGATTTTTAACATTTCAGAGACAATTGGCCCGGGGAAGCAATCTAATGTGGGATTTAACAAACCTTGCTTTTTGACCGCCAGATAAACTGATTCCCCTTTTGCCAATTTCCGTCATATCACCATGGGGCATGATGGCAAGGTCTTGGGTAAGGGCGCAGGCTGCAACGACGGCGTCTATTCAACCCCAAGCATATTAGTAGTTGATCGTAGGCTTGGACCAGAAGTTTCCAGAAAAAGTGACAGAAAAGAGCTCTCACCATATCGGCTCTGATTGAATTCACTCTGGAACACAATATTCTCGCAAATCGTGGAGGATTCTAGCCAGGCAGTCTGGGAAGCGTAGGCCACCTTACCATCTGATTTGTCCACATGGACAGAGCCCTCGAGACAGTCCATTTCTAAAAAGATGATTGAGTAAACAGTAGGCAAAAGCAGCCAGAACAAAAAAAAAAGTAACAAACCTCCCAGTATAGCACACAAGAAGCTACTTTTACCAAAGCCCGTGGGGCCAGTGACAATAGCCAACTGACCGATGGGCAAATCCAATGTCGGAGGACCCAGCATGAACGTTTCGAGAGTCCTTGATTCCTCGGATTGAGGCCAAGAAAAAGAAGCCTGATTGAAGCGAATCGAGCCAGGTTCGGGGATCATTTGGTCACCATCTTCCACCATTTCCTTTTGACTTAAAGTAGTCACCCACGCAGGTACGTCCTCTTCACTCAGAAATTTCTCAATTCGCCTGACAGACACCAAGGCTAAATTGTAACACAGATGACTAATTTTAATGAGAAAAAAAAGGGCATGGGTCAATCGGATGAATGGGGATGACCCACCTCTCAGCCACGAGGTGATTTGTTTGGGAAGCTCCTGAAGTGCCCATTGAAGTTGGGTAAATAGAGAGATCAAGGTGAAGGCAATGCTGACGGTAAGTGGTTGATGGAAGAGCGAAGTGAAGGCCCAAAAGGAGATCAACAAGACTGCTGTAGGCACAAAAATCCATATGAAGGATATGATCGCGGAAAGTATCATCTGTTTGATCCAAAGCAACAGCTCCATCTGTCTGGAACTTTGAACCTTGCTCTCCCACTTTTTTTCTTTAGACGTTCATGGAAAATTTCACGTCAATATTCAATGCCATTTCCTTCTTTTTCTCAAGGTAGAACTAACCCCATCCCATAAATTTCAAAAATCAAATAGCTAATTGGATAAAAAAGGAGTGCGTAAACATTGTCTTAATTTTCTTTTCTTTTTTCGAAAACCAACACGCCATCCGTACTCACACTGTATAGTTTTGGTTGCAATGGTTATCCTTTTATCACAGGCGTTTGAGTATTCTCGAGAAAACTACAAGCTCATAAACATTCCCCGCGTCAACATCATCGCAGAGCGCAAGTATTTTGGATCCTTGCAGCACGAATCACATACCTTCACATCGAATTTGATGAGTGGCCAATTGAGCAAGTAAGCCAGGCCTACCATTCCCGCACCGAAAAAAGCGCTCCATCTAAGCAGTCTATGATGGCGAACCCAAGTAACATCAATATAATAAGCTTTCTACTGGAAAGACTCCAACTGGTTTGGGGGGGTAGAAGTGGGTTGAGTGACTCAACTTATAGAGAAATGCCAGGGATATTATCAATCGCAACGGACTCGTCAAAATGGCCGCAGAGTGCCAAAACTGCTCTGCAACTTGATAAGAATCTCCGGCCATCAGATTAGAAATCTAAAATAAGTTTAAGCATGTCCGTTAGTAAATCTGGATTAGGGGCTAAGCTCGATTTAATACCAGAATGTGTCAAGTTCACCTTGCCAATGTTTGCATGACTCTGGTCATTTTTGTTGGTTTCATCTGATTCAGATGAGCCAGATTTACTTAAAGCTACGCCGCTCATGTCTTTTTTTCTGAGTGCTTTATCATGCAAGATGTTGAATAGTTGGCCCTGAGTTCTCTCGTAGCACCTCCTGAATGATGACGGAGTGATTCAAGTTAGGATTTTTTTTTATTCTTCTTGCAACGGAGACTGAGTTTGGAGAGAACAAGCAAGAAGTCATGAGGGAAATGGGCAGAGGGGGGAAATACCTGGAGTGCCACTTCCCACAAAGGTCGAGCTGGGCAAAGCTCATGTTACACAAAAAGTGCAAGATTGCAAACTTGAATGACAAGGCTCTATCGCCAAACAACAGGCCATCCAAGATCTGTTTAATCGCGTAAGTACAGACAAATCCTACAATGGTTGACCATAACTCGATTAGAAAGCCGATCACCAAGTTGAGGGAGTTCAATCGGATTAAAACCCATATCAAACTTATTTTCCGATTTTCCGGGGTATATTCTTCTCTATAGCGAGGGTTTTTCACCATGGATGAATTTTTTCAACAAGGTTCAAGTTCCCTCTGGATGTGTTAATTGCTTACTTGATGAGCCGAAGATACCGAACAAATAAGATGCGATGTTGGAAGAAGGGAGATAGTTGCCAAATGTCGTCTTGTTTCAGTGTCCTCTTTTGATAGAGTTCCAGGAGGGGATTAAGGAAGGAGAAAGAGAGCCATTGCCACAAGGAAGCAGTGTCTTCAGGGCAAGTTTCTTGGGCGGTGGGCGCCTGTAACAAATCCAGGAATCAAGAAAATTCCTTGTTGAGTGACTTGAGACAGACAGACGGTCAGAGATGATGGATGAGTAAGTGGTGACTCAACTGCGCCTGGTTTGGCGACATTCTGACACGGTATAATGTCCAAGATGGGATATGAGCCGCCTATGTAAATCATGCCCATGATGATTATCACCGTCAGAGATCTCCAGATGATGATCAATTTTGATGATTCTTGATCGGCAGCTTGTAGGAATATTTTTGTGATTTCCGCCACAACCACAGATGTCCATAATATTAATAATTGATAGACCGGGCAAGTGATGGTACGCAAGGATAAAAAGATTAATGAGTAAGACTGTTAGGCAAGATAACTATATCAGCACCTTCGAAATTAAGGATTATTTTTTATTCTATTTTTGACGTACCCAGACTAACATTGGGATGAGAGTAGCGTTAGAAAGACTGGAGTTGAAGAATGAGGGTTGTTGGATGACTTCATAGCTGAAGGCGGCCAAGGAGGGAGGGAGGAGAGCGGCAGCGAGAAGTATGAGTAGGACTTGTTTGTACTTTGGGGGATGTATTTTGACCAGTTGGTGTGTTTCTTGTAGATCAGTGGTTGTGATGAAGGCGCTGAAGAAGTTGGGATGGAGTGCTGGTGGGAGTGGTAGCAGTGAGAGTAGGTTGATCGCCAGCAGGATGAGTGGGATCCATTGTGTGAGTATTGCATTGATCGGGCTGTCTTGTTGGTGATTGGGTTGCAGTTGGTTCGTTGTTGTTGTGCTGGTGAGTGGTTGCAGTTGCTTGTTGTGGTCCATCTTGAAATGTGTTGAATTTTTCTTTTTGTTTTTTTTTTGGTGAATTGGCTTCCCTTGAAGAGAGCACAGACCGTGAAACTCCTGTGCAACCCGCATATATCCTGTGACATCCTTTCCTCCGCTGCCAGCTTTTGTCACATATGTGGGACACACATGTGACAGCCCTAGACTCGCCGCAGCCGTGGCTGTCTACTTCCTCCCGGATGGGTCCGGGAGGAAGATTAGACATTATCAATATCATTCATCACGTTCACCACGCGCATAGCCTACTATAGGTTATGAGCCCTTAAACCTTCTTGCTCTACACCTAATCTATCATCAATATCCTATAGTTCGGCCTATTCGGTATCATCCATTACATCCGGTATCTCAGAGTAGAGTGTAATCGTCCGGCAAGATTTTGGTTTACGTTGCTTTGCCGCAACGTAGTTGGTAGCTCGGCTGTTTTTCCTTCGATTTTTCCCTTTCTCTTCCTGTCACACTTATAGCTCTCGAGGGTAGATTAAGTGATACAGACTCGCCATCTGTGGATAACTTTTATTGGTTGGCCCCAATATCAGTGACTGAAATACCTCAGACTATCTGTGCGGACTACTCCCTCTCTCTCAATCCTTCTCTCCCTGTGTCTACCTTCTCGTTGCGGTGAGCACGTTTTCCTTTTCTTTCGTCAGACTTGCTCACTACTATGTCGAATATTGGAAACACAGCCAGCCGCTCGGCGTCAAGGGCTTCCTCCATCAGCGATACGGGATCCGTCGGAGGAGATGGTCGTGCACAGATGAACCAACTTTTCGACTCTGTTCTGGGAACCTCTTCTCTTGGACGACTTCCAGATGAGACTATCCGCCCCCCGCCGGCCCAATCTTCAAGATCTGATCCCATTGCGGCTGCAAGAGCATTGGCGGCACAGGCGGCGGCTCAGACTCAACAGCAAGGACCACCTCCACATGCCGCTAGGGTGCCACAAGCGGCAAATCCTGTAGCTGCTGCGCCAGTTTTGAATCCGCATCACCAGACACTTTTGCAAGAAGAGGCGGACTACCAGGCAGCAGAATTCCAACTCAAACAGTCCAAGATGGTCAATGGGACTGTTGCGTCAATCAACAAACGCTGGACTGATGAAAACAAGCTCAAGTCGGACGGCAAAAACTTCTGGCAATGGTCCCGCGAGCTCCAGGAAGTTGGTCACTCAAGTTTTTCCGACAGCGAGTTCTTCTTCAAGCCGAACAACAACTCGACGTTTGAGAAGATTGCTCGGCAGGTCGTTTTGGGTAGCGTCCATCCCTCTTTGGTGTCGGAATTGCAACAGTGTGCAAAGGCGCATGACATGCATGCGACGTTGAAGAAAAAGTTCTCTTCTGTTTCGCGGGCTGCTCAGATGAACATCTGGCAGCGTTTCCAATCTTTTTCGGTCGAAATGTCGGATCCAAGTGCTGGGATCACCACAACGATGAAAGATTGGTACACAGAGTGGAAGAGCCTCAATGTTCGGATTCACTCTGACATGTTTTTTGGTTTCATCCTTCAGTCAGCGATTGTGCGTGGATCCTTGCCTTTCAAAAAAGAATTTGAGAGAAGGGTCGAAAACTTGATTCAAAACGACCCGAACCGCCTTCTTCCGACTTTTGAATCCCTCGTACACATTTTTGATGTGTGTAGACAACAATACATCCATGAAGAGGGGTCTTCTAGCGCGAAAAAGTCTTTGGAGACACCACCGTCTGCCTTCCAGATGGACACTGACGAATTGGTCTTCGACTTCGAAGCTTTCCTGGCCGATGTACCTGAAGAGAACTGGCCTGATGCCCTAGATTTCTACGCGGCAACTGCGAACAGGTGCTGGCAATGCGGGGCGCCCGATCACTACCTTCGCAACTGTCCGCAGAGAGCCAAAGCCAACCAGATCAACAAGAAGTTGAGGGGTCCAGGTCTTTCTCCGTTTCCGCCGAGGGTTTTCCCGGGTCACGGCGCACAACCGACGCAAGCAACTTTTGTCGGGTCCCTCTTCACCCAACCATCGCCAGCCAGCTCATTCCCTGTGCAGTCTTCCCAGCCATCTCAACCCCCGACGCAGACACAACTTCAAGCAAGGCAAATGGCGGACTACTACAGACCCCGCTACAACAACCCAAAAGTCCGGGAGGCGAGCGAGCAAACCTCCGTGAAGCCTTCCAGTGGTGGAGCGTCTGCACGTTTCGTGGAACTTGGCAATGTTCCTGATGATCTCTATGATCTGGAGTTCAGAAACATGTCCTTGGGTGAAGACATTGTGAGTCAGCCAGCCATTTTTGATACTGGTGCTTCCCACCATTTCACTGGCTCTCGTAAATTTCTCCATAATTATCGCCCGCTTTCTAAACCTCTACCTCTGTCGGTAGCTACCGCCTCCGGAAATTCCTATATCACGGGAGTCAGAAATCTCCTCTTCCGCGGGGCGAGCGGGTCTGTAATCGTACTGAAGGGTGTGCTTTACTGTGAGCACACCAGATCAACTTTGTTGTCTTTGGGAGCTCTTAGGAAAGCTAATGTGTTGGTATATTATGACAATAAGCAGGACATGTTCCGCATCTGCGACCAATCGCGAAATCTTCTTTTTACTTGTGACCTCGACAAGGTTAAGAATCGATGGTGTCTATCCGTCCCGTTGATCTCATCAAGTGAGACTACCGCTCTGGGAGATGGTGTCGATGTCTTGCTGGCCAAACTAAGCCCTCCTCTTCCTCCCAATGTTTCCCAAGATTCCTTTTTACCTTCCTGTTCTGTTTCTCCTGATGTTCCTTCTCCTTCTGTTAATCCTGTTCCTCCTCTTTCTCCTGCTGCTGATATCTCCCTTTTGAAATCTAAAGTCTCAAATTTTTCCTCTGATGACCTTTTCAAAGAGCCGCTAACCAGAAGTGAGAATTTTTTATGGAGATCTGAAGATTTGACCAGGAATGAGAGAGTGTTGCTCTTCTGGCATTGAGTGTTTGGCCATGCAGGTATTCGACACATCAAGCGAATGATCAAGGAGGATCTGGGTTTAGGCTTGCCTAAATCTTTACCCCCTGGAGCGATTCACTGTCCTGTGTGTGCAATCAGCAAGAGCACACATTTCAACTCACTGAAATCCAGCAACAGGCCAGCCGAGAAAGGAGAGGTATTGGCGGTGGACCTAATCGGACCTTTTGAAACAGATTCCATCGATGGGTCTTGTTTCCTTCTGATGATGCGTGATCTGGCGTCGGGTTATTCTTTTGTGAAACCCCTGAAGGCAAAGTCAGACTCAAATTCATTTATCATTTCTACCATCACAAGGCTTGAATGGCAGGTTAAAACCAGCGTAAAGATTTTACGGAGTGACAATGGGGGTGAATTTGCTAACAAGACTCTAGCTGACTTTTTAACTGCAAAAGGGATTGTAACAGAACGATCACTTCCGTACCATCACTACCAGAACGGACTGATTGAGCGTTTTAACAGAACAATTCAGGACATGGGGCAAACCGTCCTTCTGGACAGCAAACTTCCAAAGACCTTTTGGTCTTTTGCTTTTACTTGGGCTTGCCATGTTCTGAACAGGATCCCCAACAAGGTGAGCAAAAAAGCCACGCCCTATGAGGCCCTTTTCGGCATCAAACCCCAGTTTGACAGGTCCCGGGCCTTTGGTTCTTTTGTGTATGTTCATGTTCCTAGTGAGCAGCGGAAGCGCCTGAACCCGCGTGGCCTTCAAGGGCAGGTGGTTGCGCACCTTGAATCCAGCAAGGGGTGGCGGTTTTGGATCGAGAACAAACAACGCTTCGTGGACTCAGCCGTGGCTCGTTTTGTGGATCATGACATGTCTCAGTTTGTCACTACTGAGGACACAGGGACTCCACCTTCTGATCTTCCTTCTTTTCCAGCTGACGCCCCTTTGCAGAATAAAAAACTCAGTATAGACTTCGTCATGAATTTGATCCAACTTGGGGACTTCTCCTGTGAATATGAATTTCATGATCAGGAGATGATTGTTGACAAAATCTTGGAGCTTTGCAATTTCTATTCCATCAGTGTTCCTTCTTCTTTCAAACAGGCGATGAAATCACCAGAAAAGGACGCTTGGTCAAAGGCAATTGCGGTCAAGTTGAACAATCTGGAGCAAATGCGCGTGTGGCTGGTGCGACTCAAACCGCCTGACAAGAAGGCGCTCAACGGCCGCTGGGTTTTCGCCACCAAGCCGGGTGATGATGGTTCGGGAGTCCGTTTCAAGGCACGTTTCGTGGCAAAAGGGTACACGCAGGTTGCGGGTGTTGATTTCAATGCCACTTTTGCACCAACGGCTACTTTTGTGGCCCTTCGCCTTTTACTGACCGTGGCAGCCGCAAACAACTGGGCTGTACACAGTTTCAATTTTGTAGCGGCTTATCTCAACTCGCCAATTGAAGAAGAAGTTTGGATCAATCCTCCGGAAGGGATGTCGGTTCCCCCTGGCCATGCCCTGCTTCTGAAGAAAGCCTTGTACGGCACGAGGCAGGCAGCTCGATGTTGGTGGCTCCATTTGAAAGGGGTCCTGGACAAGATGGGGTATATTCCTTCTCAATACGATAATAGTCTCTATATCTTACATCATCCTTCTCAACATGGCGTCATTTGGCTTCATGTTGATGATGGTGTGGTAACAGCTTCTGATGAATCCTTTTTGCTGAAATTGGAGGCTGATCTGAAAGATATACTGAAAATCAAGTGGAAAAGATCACTGGATTCCATTGTAGGTTTAAATGTCACGCGAGACAAAAGAGGTTTTGTATTGCAGCAGCGGGAATTGACAACTCATTTGCTCAAAGCAGAATGGGATGGCGTGACTCTGGCAACTTCTTCTCTTCCGACTAACTTCAATGCAGTTACTGATCCTGACGGAGATGAGAGTCAGTCGACTAAATTTCTTTCCATTATAGGAACCCTCAGCTATCTGGCGGTAGGGACACGTCCAGACATTTGTCATGCGGTAAACCTACTTGCTTGTTTTGCGGCGAAACCCGGGGTCGTTCATTGGAAGGGTTTGCGTCACTTGGTCAACTACGTGGCGTCCACCAGGGATCTGAAGCTCACACTATACCCGACGAAAGATGACAAGCCTCTCAAGACCTTCTGTGACGCGTCGTGGGGGGGGGAATTCGCGAGATCCTCGTACGGGGTAATGATTTCTTTCTTAAACTGCCCCGTACTTTGGATCTCAAGGAGGAAGCAAGCTGTGGCGTCATCAACATGCCACGCGGAATACATGGCGTTGGGAATAGCAACTCGGCAAACTTTATGGGTACGCCATTTGTTAAAGGATTTGCTGAAACAGGATTTTACAGGTCATCTTCACTGTGATAACCAGTCTGCCATCCATGTTGCGACGGATGATGCCTCCAACAAGAGGACTAGACATACTGATAGGGATTTCTACATTACTAATGAGGCGCTTTTTCAGAAAAAGACCAGTTTGACTTGGGTGGGTACTGCTGATCAGATAGCAGATATCTTTACAAAATGTTTGCCAACTGAAACATTTTTGCGTCTCAGATGACATGTAATGGGTTAATTCTTTTATTTTTTCATTTTTATTTTTTTTTTCATCTCTCCCTTGTGTCTCAGATATGTCTTAAGTTTTTTTTTCTTCTCTCTTCCTTTTGTCTATTTTTCTTTGATTGAATGGTTGTACGTAGGTAGGCGGCTACGGCGAGAGGGGGGGTGTTGTCACATATGTGGGACACACATGTGACAGCCCTAGACTCGCCGCAGCTGTGGCTGTCTACTTCCTCCCGGATGGGTCCGGGAGGAAGATTAGACATTATCAATATCATTCATCACGTTCACCACGCGCATAGCCTACTATACCAGCTTCTCCCAGCGGCGATCCAAAAGAAAAAGAAAAACCCAGCAACCATGTCAGTCCTCATCAAGACCTGCGCTGACATCATCGCAGAGCTCATCGACGCACACCAGGCGGGGAAGGATGTGAACCTGAACGGAGTGCGACAGCGGGTAGCCAAACGAAACAAGGTCAGTAGTATATCTCCCAAGAAGGAATCACACAACTTCTGACGGTGGGGTAATATGACAGTATTCACAACTTCCCAGATTGGTCGACATCATTGCCGCCATCCCGCCAGACCTCAAACCTATCCTGCTTTCCAAGTTGCGTGCAAAACCCATCAGGACCACCTCGGGTATCGCTGTCGTCGCTGTCATGAGCAAGCCCCATCGATGTCCTCACATCGCCATGACTGGGGACATTTGTGTGCCAGTCCTCTACTGTTGCGAAAAAGAAAGGAACCACACCTCCCACTCTGCCCATTCATCCGGGGTCTTGTAGCTATTGTCCAGGTGGCCCAGATTCCGACTTTGAATATTCTACCCAAAGTTACCCTGGCTATGAAGTATGTGACCTATCACCCCACCTATCTTGCTCTAATCTGACCCGCTCCCACTGCTTCTTTTTGTTGGTCAATTTAGCCTACCAGTATGCGTGCCATCAGGGCCCGCTACGACCCGTACAAGCAGAGTTAAGGCAGGGTAGAAAAATTACGACAGTTGGGACACTCGGTAGACAAGGTGGAATTTATCGTCATGGGGGGCACTTTCATGTCTTTACCGGAAAGTTATCGGGATACCTTTGTGGCCCAGTTACACAACTCGCTCTCCGGTTTCACGGGCCCCAATTTGGACAAGGCTGTCAAGTATAGCAAGCTGGCCCGCACCAAGTGCATCTGGATCACCATTGAGACCCACCCCAATTACTTTCTTGAGCCCCATCTCACCGAATGCGTGTGAGACGGAGAGTACGTATGCGACGGGCCTGCGGCAGGTGATGGCATCTTATCTTTGCACGTTTTGCGCTCTGTAACATCACTACCCTCGGCCCCTTGCTTGAACAGGGAGTGTGCAAGCAGACGCTGAACAGTGCGTTTCTCCTCACGTTTGATTAGGTTCCCATCCGTCTTTCAGCAGTGGTTTCTCTTTTGGGGGGGAATAAAAAAAATAAGTGGATGCACCAACGGAAGAATACGTGGCCAGAGAGGCCAAGAAAGCGCTGGAGCCCATCAGTCGCAAACTCATTGGCTTCTAGATTCCCTTGTTTATCAACGGCAAGTACGACCGGAAAATGAGCATGGAAAATCAAGCCACCCACCAGTCCGCCGTCATCCAGCCTTCACATTATTCTCAGCAAGTTGCTGGGAGATCAATCAGCCAGAGATGCAAACGGTTCTGTTGTCTTAAACACATATCTGGTCGAAATCATTTTGGATCTGTCAGCCAACTCTGAGCATCTGATCAAGCGGCTTGAGGACACGATCGACCTGTTGAATGCCAAGTTCGACCCTGTTCTTTGTCAATTGGGTAGAGTCAAGTCAGGCCGCTCCGCTCCTTCTGCCCCCCGGGAAACCTTTTGCTGCAGCCGTATCAGCTGCGCGTGTGGCAACTTCCTCTGCCCCGTCTGTTTGCCCTCCCCTAGCCCATGTCATTGCGTTCTTGAGACATAAATACAACATCATACACTCAAGCCCAACTAACTCGGACCTTAAGGACACCCCCCGAGGCGCACCTGTGAAAAAAGCTAACAAGGCCCTTCTCAAACTTGATGCAAAGATTGATGGCGAGATAGTTGCTATCCAGGGTGCAAGTGTACTCCCATCCGGAGACGTTTCTTTTTACATCAAGAACAAAAGTCAACCAAAGTAGTTAATGGAGAATAAACACAGGTGGTTAAAAGAGGTCCACCCTGACTTGGAAGCTACCCCAAGTACCTTCTCCGCCATGGCGCGTGGAGTCCCTAGATCTTTTGATGTTGGCAGTAGCGCAAACCTGCCTGCTGGCCTTTGAAAACAACATTCAGGTGTTCGGTTTGGTGCGTATTTGTTGGCTAGGCTAGAATGAGCCCTCTCCCACACAAGCGGGCACTCTAGTCCTCTCCTAACTAATGAATGTCTGGAAGGTATTGGCGGCATCAGATCTTACATCCTTTGCAAAGACCGTGTCAAAAACAAGATTGAAGGTATCACCAACGTGAATCCCACCCTGTGTAACAAGATCTGCCCATTTAAACAGGCGTGGTTGAAAAACCCAAACCATCTCCCCAATGACAGAACACCTCAACCCAACACCTGATCACATTCTCCCTATGACCACTCCTGCGCAAGTTGCAAGCCTCCAAGCCGACTTCAACGGCTGCAATTCTTACACTCCGTGCATTTTTTTGGGAAGTGTCTTGTGAGGATACTAAGAAATCCACATCATCAATTGTCAAGCCCCCGGTACCATTTTCTCCTTAGTTATGAAAGCTCTGCAAAGCTCGCCTGTACGCCTGCTTGTTGGACCTTGTTGAACGGACTAAGACCCAATTCTTGGGGGGAAAAACCCAGTCAAAAACGTCACCAACAGCCTGTCCACTACATCAATTCAGGCCTTCCAAATTGGTTCTCAAAATTTTGAAATCTCATGTGGAATCCTCCAAATTCTATGAAGGACCTCAAAACTCTTAACATATCGCATCTCTTTGTCAGCGTCAAAGACAGTTGCACAGTCAAGCAGCAAGCACTGAATTCCCCAAACTTCAAAGCAAGAAGGAGGCACTTGCAATACTTTACAATATTATGTATCCAATGACGTATGATGAGCAAGACGGATGGACAGAAGCATTACCCCAAATTGAGGGAAGAATTCTTGAGCTGTGATGTTCTCAAACTCCTTGAATAAAATTGCACAGCTGATATTTATGTTTGCTATCATTCATTAGCGATTGTAAGAGGATGTTAATACTTTGTTACCACCCAATGGTGAATACAATGATTTGCAATGCTTGCCCCCAGCCATGGCAAACCTTACAGAATTCCTGTTATTCTTACTCTCATGGCCAATCACCCTTTTAAAGACTGTTTTCAAGATCAAATTTGATTCTTTCTCGGATTGTACACAGAGCATGCAGTTTCTGATTGATGTAAGCTATTGAAGCAGAAAATGCCTTCTTGAAAACTATTATTGACAATCATCATGGGTGTTTTTTTTTAGCATATCAATCTGCCGGAAACCCCACTTCACAATGAAGATAGCGATGATGATCAGGAAGAGGATGACTTGTCAGATTGTGAGAAAGTAACACCATGCCAAAAGTGAGGGGAATGCATCTCAGGTGACATGAAGATACCTCCAAAAGCAATTCAGGCCATACACTCAGTAGAAAGTGATTCAACTCTCTGATGAGGACAAAGGGGCCATTGTTATCATTGTGGATTATCACAAAAGTAATCATGGAATTTCAATGGCTGTTACTGAATTTCACCTGACATGTATTCCCCTCACTTTTGGCATGGTGTAAACGAGAAGAAGAATGACTCGAGCAGTAACAATGATAATGGTTTGAACATGGATGGCAAAACTGTCACAGACAGCAGCTCGGTTGATGAAGAATTCAGGAACAATGTTGCCGTTGCCCTAGGTCATGTGTTGAGTAAGCCAGCGGGGTCCAATACCAGGTCCAGTAGCAGTCAACCAGTGCAAAGCTTAGCAGAACAGCTTCTTGCGGCTATGGAGATGTGGGGCTTAGGGCCTGGCAGAACAGATGGCGTTCTTTTGATGGCCTTGACCATGGAGCCGGCCAAGCGATTGGGATCAGAAGGGGAGGCAAAGTTGTATCTGTATTTCATTGTCCAACCTTATGGCCAGCACTCTGGTCTCATCCTGTCTCAAGGTGGACCGGCCAGTGTGGCTGGGAGCAGCACTGGCGGTGCCATGAGTAGTTCGGAGTAATTTGAAAAATTCCAACAAAGCCAAGATGCCTTTGTAGCTGAGCAACTCAAAGTCTTGTTGCGATACTTGAACAGGGATTCCTGGGATGGCTACAGATTGCATGACCTGAAGCATGCCGATTACATGTGAGTTTAAGACAAACTGGACAATATACAGAAAGAACATGGTGAAAACTACCTCAAGGACCCCTTTTCAAGAACTGTTGCTCCACTACACAGATTGTTTATTTTACCCTAAGTTATATTGATCAAAAATTATGTTATATTGATTGATGTCTCTTTTTGCATTCCTTATGGCCCTATTTTAAAGCTAGAGGCCCTCAAAGCCTTTTCAAAAGATCAGAAAGGGCAGACAATCGTGTGTTTCAGAACCTAATGGAGGAATTGGAAATCAATAAATGACCCTGGTACTTCCCCAAGCCTCCCTAAAATCTCTTGTGGGTTAAATATTGAAAAATATGTCCCTATATTAATACTAGAAGCACTCAATGCCTCTGAAAAACTGCAGAAATGGCAGAATATCAGGTGTTTCAGCACTAAATGGAGGAATTGAAGATCAAGAAATGGCCCTTAGACAGCCTCTAGCCTTCAAAATATCTTTATTGTGTTACTAGTTTGATAATGTGCCCGTACAATGAAGCTAGAGGCCTTCAAAGGCTCTTCAAAAGTGCAGAAATGGCAGAAAATCAGTTGTTTCAGCAACAAATGGAGCAATTGTGGATTCATAAACGGCCCTGGAACTTCCCCAATTCTGTGGCAAAAAAAATCAGGTGTTTCAGCACCAAATTGAGGAATTGGAGATCAACAAATGGCCTTGGGAATGCCACAAGACTTCAAATTTAATTTTATTTCTGTTAATTCTATGACCCTATTTCAAAGCTAGAGGCCCTCAAAACCTCTTGGAAAGTGCAGAAATGGCAGAAAATCATTTTTTTTTCAGAACCAAATGGAGGAATTGAAAATCACTAAATGGCCCTGGTACTTCCCCAAGCCTAAAAATTATCTCTGTTTTGTTAATTATTTAAAAAAATTCTCCTATGTTGAAGACAGAGGCCCTGAAAGCCTCTTCACAATTGCAAAAAAATGGCAGAAAATAAGGTGTTTCAGCACCCAATGGAGGAATTGGAGATTAATAAATGGCCCTGGAACTTCCCCAAGCCTGTAAATTATCTCTTTTGTGTGGATTTGTGAAAAATATGCCCATATGTTGAAGCTAGAGGCCCTCAAGGCCTCTTCAAAAGTGCATAAATGGCAGAAAATCAGGTGTTTCAGCAATAAATTGAGGAATTGGAGATCAGTAAATGGACCTGGTACTTCCCCAAGCCTCGAAATAGTCTTCATTGTTTTGATTCTTGAAAACTTTCCTCTATTTTGATGCTAGAGGCACTCAAAGCCTCTTCAAAAGTGCAGAAATGGCAGAAAATCAGGTGTTTCAGCACCAAATGGAGGAATTGGAGATCAATAATTGGACCTGGAATTTTCCCAAGCCTCCAAAGTATCTCTAGTGTTTTATTACTGGCAAAATAGGCCCATATGTTGGAGCTAGAGGCCCTTAAAGTCTCTTTAAAAGTGCCACACTGGCCACAAATCAGGTGACTCAACATTAAATGGAGGAGTTGGAGATCAATAATTGACTCTGGCACAGCCACAAGCATCCAAAAAATTTATCTTGTTTTAATTGATTAAAATATTCCACTATGGTCCAGCTGCAGGCAATAAATGCCTCTTGGAAACACCAAATGGATATCAACAAGAAGATAAATCACAAGACAGTCAAAAAGCAAAGCATGATCTGAAAGGTTTGCATATTTGCTTAAGGCTTCTATATGGGTATTTCATATCTGAGAGGTAAGTGCCATCAGCACATACACTGGTTATGGAAATATATCAGAATTTGTAGACACTAGCCAATTGTTATACCTGCCAAACAATTTTTCTAAAATTTGCTCTTTTTTTTCTGCCCACACTCCCTCTGCTGAAAGCCAATGACCATGAAATTTAATGAAATTTTTGAATAGATTGGAATTCTTTGGAGTACTACTATATATATATATAGCAGAAATTGAATTCAATAGCAGCACCCAAACCTATAACTCCACTAGCAAGCCAGAAAAAAATTGGAAAAAGGCAGGAATGATTGATCTTGGAAAAAGGCAAGAAGGATTTATCCTGGTTGTCAGGATCTGATGTGATAATGGGGAAAAATTTGAAAGGTCCTATCAAAAGGCCTTAAAATATTGTATGGAAAATGTAGAAGAATTTGATGAAGAGATTAATAATTCTTTTTAAGAATTAGGGAAAACTTATAACTAGGAAGTTGTAATAAGCTGATGAAATACCGATTCTTCAAGGTTTACCAAAGCTGCTAGATTTACTAGATAATGGCTAAAACAAATTGAAGCACCAAATTTTTTGAGACATGATCACTTCCTCTACTATGCTCAGCCTCCTCCTGAAAAAATTTTCACTAACAACCCTGTAGCTGGGAGCTGAGGTTTTTTTTAATTCTTTTTCCCTGTAGGGAGAGGGGCTGTGTTTTTTTATTCTTCTTCCATGTCAGGAGAGGGGTTGTGGATTTTTTGTTATTCTTCTTCCCTGTAGGGAGATCAGGGCCTGTGGGTTTTTCCAGTCTTCTTCCCTGTAGGGAGAGGGGCTGTGGGTTTTTTTATTCTTCTTCCATGTCAAAAGAGGTGCTGTGGGGTTTTTTACTTTTATTCCCTGTAAGGAAACCAGGGACTGTGGTTTTTTCTCTTCTTCTTCCCCGTAAGGAGAGGATATGGGGTTTGTTTTATTTTTTTTACCTTTAGGTAAAGGGACTGGGAGATTTTTTATACCTCTTACCTTCAGGAAGAGGGGATGTAGGTTTTTTATGATTCTTTCCTGCAGAGGAACTGTGGGTTGTTTTTCAGGGCCTGTGGGGTTTTCTATTCTTTTTCCCTGCAGGGAGAGGGGCTGGGTTTTTTTTATTCTTTTAACCTGTAGGGAGAGAGACTTTGAGACTTTATACCTGTTCCCTGTGAGAGGGGCTGTGGGTTTTTTTTTATTCTTCCATGTCGGGAAAGGGGCTTTGGGTTTTTTTATTCTTCTTCCCTGTAGGGAAAGGGCCTATGGTTTTTTTATTCTTCTTCCCTGTCACCAGGGGACCATTCTTGGCAGCTGCATAGCAAGTGCCATCAAAAGTACAAAGCTAGGGTCCCAGGAGGATTAAAAATTTGTGGTACCTTTTGATGACCAGAAAGATTGTCAGTGATAATTCTACAAGAGGTAGAAACAACATGCAAGCAAAGCAGAGCTGAGGAAATACATCTGGAGGTTAGAAGAGAAAAAATGAAAGAAGAAGAATAAAAAATGTGAAAAAAGAAAAAAAAAAAAAAAAAGCAATACAACTGTAGAGTGAAATAACTTCAAACTGATCCCCATTAGTTTTCAACCTTAATAATCATCAATTCTGCCACCTTTGTCCACAGTCATCCAGCCTTTGAGCACAACTCTCTGTGAAACTTCAATATGGGAGAGGGGCTTTGGAGTCAATTACCATGGAATTTCTTAATATAATATCACAAAGATGATGAATTTTTCACCATGTCATCAATAATTATGGGTGGTTAGCTTCTGACTGTGGGAATGTTCAAAATCCAGCACAAGCTCAATTGGGGCAAACCCCTGGGACTGTGCCTCCCTCACCTGAGGCTTTCTGGATGCAGGAATCAATTATTAAACCTCAACCACAGCCACAAATAACTTCAAATATTACATAATTTCAGATCATTTCTCAAAATTCATAAATTGTATCTTGAATTTCCATTGTATCATAGACAAGGAAGAAGGACCACAACTGGCCAGGGACTGTCTGTGTATTGCACCTTGCAAGAGGGACTTGTGTTGAGCTGAAATCTCTCAAAGAAAATGGCCAAGGATCAATACCAACACCAAGGTGGTAAGGAGAAGCAAGAAGTGATTTAATTAAGAATTGAAATTCAATGAATTTACAATTTTGAATTAGTCCTGTTAATTTTGAAATGTTTGAAGAGTTAAAGATGTTCCAATGATGCTCACACCTGCAGCAGATGTGGAAAGCTGTGGCTTGGTTTTGAAAGCTGTATGGATTTGAGTGGATATTGTGATAAACTCTTTCTCTTTATTCAGGATTGCTTTGGGCCTTCCAGAATAGCTTAATTAATTGGTTCACAATTTCTGATTTCAGGCTTGTTCAGGTTGGCTATGTGTAAAACTTGAGTGTTTTCAACTTCAAATTTCAAATTTTTATTTTGCTCTTTTAAGTTGTTGTTCTAGTCTTTTTTCATCTACTGCATATCATTTTCTTCAGCTGTCAGGAGGCCTCTACATAAAGATAGATAGATCATAAACATGCAAAATTCTTACTGTTTTCATTTTGTTGATGTAGATTTGAATTTCAAGGTTGAGGTGATCAATATGTTTTTGGTCCAAGTAGTGTGGCTCATCCAATTATTGTTTTCATCTGTGAAATCTCACTGGTAATATATTAGCTTGTGAGAGGGCCTAACAGAAAATTGGAGAAATGTGTTCCAAGCAACGTCTGTCTAATCAACACACCCTTTCATTTTTTTTTTTCAAATTCATGCAATCTCTTCTGAGAGTTCCCTCATATGTTATTCATCATCAGCTAAAGAATCAAATTGTATTTTTCTACTGGACTTTAGACTTTGATTCTCCACTTTCTACTCATTGAATGCAGTTTTCCAATGCTTCAATTCATCCTGAAGCTAATTTCACATTTTTTCTGTGAGAATTGTGAGGCTATTGTAGGTAAATTCTGATTAATGTGATGTTAACCTATAATCTTCTGCTCTTCAAAGTATTTTAAGTTCTGCTAAATCCCATGGGATTATCAGGTTTTTCTGGCTTGTGAGTTCACTTATTTCCACATATTTTCTTTTCAGAAACTTAAATTCTAATGTATTCAAATGTATATAGCCCTTGATTTCCAAGAGGTTCTGCTTGTGTCCAGTTTTTTGGTTAATTAAATGTTTGAATTCTTGAAACAACTAGTTTTCATTGCAAAACAATATATTATTTTAGAGGTGATTGGAGAAATGGGGGTTTCTCAGTACCTAAACTTATTTCTCAATTAGAAATACTCAGCTCACTACTAGACACCCCTTCAAAGACACAGGGTCTAGATTCTTGATTTGTATTTCAATCATTTTTTATTCCACTTCCTGAGTACCACAACAATCTGGGTCTGAAGCCTAAAAATTGAAAAGGAAATTTATGAGTCATGCCCGGCCCCCAGTGCTTTCAGGGGTTTCTTTTTGGACCTGCAAAATGTACGGTCCCACGGGCCCCCTACGGGGCGCGGGAGGGCACCCAGTCAGTTGAGCCACCAGCTTGCTTGTACAGCAATCGGATCTCAAACTCAACACTACTCATACGACCACCACCTCAGTAAGTACACTTCCAGGTTCCAGTACCCCAGTTATATCCATCCATCTCTCCACCAGCCCAAGAAAATACGTACCATACTAATAGCCCATCTTGACAGAACAGTTGCAAAGCGAAAACTATCTGCCGGTGCAAAAAAAAAACACTGTCACTTGGAACGATCAGCTCATACCCAATAACTTCTTGCTTTCAAACTATCGTGCACATTCTTCGCGGTTTTTGGTCAACCTGTGCTGCAAGACAATATCAATCAAGGAATTCATACAAACAATCCCCCCATTGAATGAGTCAGACTCCTGCCCTTTTTTGCCTCACGCCAGTATCTTTGCGAACAAAGCAACAACACAGGAGCGAGCGGAGAATACCAGACTGTCGTCGTTTGGCGGGGCGTTAGCGCTGGGGGATCTAGTCAACAATACACTCGGACGAAAAGGTTAGGATGTCCTACTGAATTCTGTTTTGACGCAAGAGCACAAGAACTTAATAATCTGTTTCATCCTGCCTGTCTTGATCATTTAGAGAAAATTTCAGCTGATTATCAGATCGGGAGTTGACCCTCCCACCCCATCAACACCCAAATCAAAACTATCAACTGGACATCCGTTGCAACAATCTCAAATCATCTTATGCCCTCGCCGATTGACGACATTTAACACTTTTCAGTGCTCCTCTTAACACCCCTGGTCTTGTCGACTCCAACTCACCCTCTTTGACCAGTTCCATCTCCAGTCATCCATCATCACCAGCCTCCGGTACTCTGTCACAGCGCCCTCGACAACGTCGCCACGCATCGTCCGTTTCCCAGCTCATAACATTCAGAGCCGCTTATTTTTTGGAGGATCGCGACCATTATTCCAACAATCCGGGAGAGCTATGTCTATCCCATGAAATGACCTCGGATGAAACATTAGGACAGAGAGATGAATTGCCAAGTGCACCACTTTTTTGGCATCCCGGCTGCACCAAGGTCGAAAACAGCAGCATCTGTTGATGTTCCACACCCTTCCCTCAACCATTATTTGAGCCACATCAAGAAGCCTTTACGATCGGAGCTCTATAAGGACTTTGCGGACTGTGTGGACTGCTTACCGGAGTTCATGTACAATCCGGACAAGGAGGATGACTCGAAAGATGTTGATGCAGAATACATTAACGAATTATACCTGGTCATCTGGAGCGCATTTATCCCCAATACCAATGTCAAGCCCATTTCGACTAATGATAATATGTCGAATTAGTGCAGAAAAAATCGTCGAAGTTCCTGTCGAAAAGGTCGTCAAAGTTCCTGTCAACAAGATCGTTGAATTTCCTGTCGAGCGGAACGTTGAAGTTCCCGCGGATCGGCTCCTTGAGGTCCAGAAGATTGTCACAATCCCGACGCCCTCTTCCCCAGAAGCAGATCCCTAAACCCCTCCGGAGACTCAAGCCGTCACCATTACTGCAGATCATACCCTTCCCCCCCAGCAAGTTAAATCAAATGACGATACCAACAGACTCCCCATTGAGAGAATCGTGGAGGTCAAGAAGATTGTCGAGGTTGAGAAGATTGTGGAGGTTGAAAAGATCGTGGAGGTCGAAAAGATTGTGGAGGTCGAAAAGATCGTTGAAGTGGAGAAGAATGTTGAAGTCAAGAAGGTAGTTGAAGTGGAAAAGATTGTGGAGGTTGAGAAAATTGTTGAGGTGGAGAAGCTTGTGGAGGTCGACCAGATCATTGAGGTGGAGAAGTTGGTCGAAGTGGAAAAGATAGTTGAGATTCCGTCAGAGAAACCGCAGTCTCAACAGATGGATCTTGCGCCAAGGGAAATTGTCAAAAAAGAAAAAGTTGCAGATCGGACTCGAGACACAGATCACGTCGCCGCCGAACATCCGCTGCCCGAACCCTCCTCACCTACACAATTTGTCATGACTCAGACTGATCTCACCTCCAGTAAGATTGCTTCTCTTGAGGCTAAATCTGCGAAACGACTCAGTCACTTCAGCACCACCACTGAAGGGTTCTCCAAAGACGGCACAGCTCTATAGCAATTCAACTCTCAGTCATCAAAGCCTCCCAGTTCCAAACAGCGTAACCGCTACTCTACCATGTCTCAATTCTTTGGAAATGGTGACAATGAGAGTGGAGAGCAGATGTTTTCTGCTGACAAAGCTTTGGATACTGATCACGAGGAATTTCAGGATGCTCCAGAGAGCCTGGCCTGCGCTGTTCGATTCCTCAAGCAGTATGGAGCCAGTGGTTCCACTGATCTCTCCACGGCTCATCTCCTCGTCCGCGGAGCAGACGATGTCGAGAGTGTTTCCAGCCTGTTTCTGGCTTCCAAGTTCGCCAAACGATACACTTTGGAAGACCCGTCATCTCCTTCAATTTGTTCCATCAATTGAGCAATCACGCCTTCACATTTTATCGAATCGGCCCCAATCAAGCACTCCCTCAAAAGTGTCATGCTCGAGATTGGTGTACAAACTGAAAGCTTAGATGAGCTTCATGTTCAACCTCCGCAAAACTCAATTTATAATTCGGGTGATCGGGATTCAATGGCAACATTTGGTCATGGCTCAGCGTCCTGTGGCCCAGATTGCTCTAGAGACAGTCAGGCATCGTCAATGAAGGTCAATAGACGAATTCAAGTTTCTCCGCTTGGCAATAGTCCAACTCATGCGCATCAGCACAGCGTGGCTTTGCCCACGGAGTTGGATGACTTTTCGAGGACCCATGGCCATCTCAGTTCCATCATGACTGTTACTGATCTCTATGACCCATCCCAGCCTCACCTACTCCAAAAACTCGTCACATTCAGCATCCCAGCCATGATCATATCCAATCTCATCACCTATCTCTTCTCCTGCCAGAATCAATCACTTGAAACTCAGCCAACAACAGCAACATCCCTCACACCTCAACTCAAAAATCAATTTAAAATATTCAAACAAATCCTCATCAATCTCCCCCATCCCGTCACTGCTGCAGATTTACCGCAATCAACGTCTTAAGCTAGTGGCTTCATTCCTGGAACCCTCGGCACCAGGTTCACAAAGGATCAACATCGTTTCGCCGTGAGTGTCACCAAACAATTGAAGAAACATCGCTCTGCTGGCCCTTTCCTTCTTCCTGTCAACCCTGTAGCTCTCAACATTCCAGATTACTTCGACGTTGTTGAACACCCAATGGATTTGACCACCATTGAGACACGTCTGGGCAAAGGTGAAGTCCCCACGCCCTGCTGCAGCTCAATAAGCTCCCAGCCCACTAGTCACTGGTTTTCTAACCCTCATGTCTGTGTCTGTCTCTGTCGTTTTCAGCCGGAAAACCTTGTCATTATCGATTGGTTGAATAATTGGTTGCGGATATCCCACTTGTCTTCAGCAATTGCTACTTGTACAACGGACCCCCGACTTTGTCATTCTATTCTCGAGCGGCGTTGGAACTCAGTATTCAATTCAAGACCCAAATGAAGAAGATGCCACCGGATGAGCCCCTTTCACCCCCGCCCACCAGCCGAAGCCAGAGTCTTGCCAAGCTGCCTTCAAAGCCCAAACAATCTACAGAAACCCGTGTCCCGTCTGCTGCCCCTGAACGGAAGAGCGGGTCCCCCATGACACACCACAACTCGGCCCAACCTGCACATCAGAACGGGGGCCAGAAATGACGTTCCTCCTCTCCCCAGCATCCCCGGATCGACAAATTGCTCTGGAAATCTTCTTTGACATGTCAGTTGCATTGCCTTGTTTTACCTCTCGCGCCTTTCCTAATTTAATGTCTGCCACTTCCAAACTCTTGATACAGCATCTATGGTTGATTGAAGACTGTAGATCGTGATATTACCGCCCAGGTAAGCACTCGTCCTTTCTCCTGCTGTTAAGTTTCTTACGATTGGTTGTTATCCCAGTGTTTGGTTATCATGAAACAAGCCAATCCTGCTTTGATCGATTACATGCAATATGACCTCGATCATACCAATGCCAGCAAAGGCGAACACTACCGTCTTGCTAAGGAGTTTGGACAGATGCTCTTGAGTAACTGCCGGAAAGCTGTCGGCACAGCCCCCCTGTGTCGAGATGGTTAGTTGATTGGTCTGCTAAGGCACTACAGAGATTGAGAAGGTTTACTCACGAGATGTATGCTTTGTAGTTACCTTCCCCACGGCCCCCAAGACTACTGTCACTCTGAAAGGTGAAATCGTTTACGAGGAGGAGAAATGTGTTGGTGTCTCTCGACTTGAGCGCTACGTAGCTGAGATGGTAGCTGGTTCCAAGTAAGTCACGCGTCTGGAACTAAGCTTCTTCCAATGATTCAGGATTACTGCCGAGATGAACGTAAGTTCTCTGCCTAGTTGAAACGAGTTGGCCGACCCCTCTGACTCTCTGTAAAATTTACCACAGTTGGATAAGGTCCAGGAATCCATTCAAAATCTATACAAACTTGTCAAATCTCAGCCGACTATCGCCAAAACTTAGATGGCTGTGATCCAATTGTTGTACGGAGAGGTTGTGAAAGGTCTCTCGCCGCACGAGCGCAATCGAGCTGGCAATGACCAAGAAGTCGCCGTCCCTCCAGTCAATTCTTCAGACCTGTGCAAGCCAAACCGACTGCTCTCTCTGGCGACAAGACGCCGCTATTACACCTCAAGCGAAAAGTGGGAAGTAACTGGGTTTACAGCAGCAAGCTCACCACTGTGCGCCATCTTCACTCTATGATTTCCCCGATATGATGTTGATCATTGCTCCTCATCCGTGTCTGAAAACATAGGTTTATCTTGACGTTTTGACGCCGTTGCAGTTGCGCCCAATCCATTTGCAGCGCTCGGTGGTGATACCACTGAGACAAGCGGGCCAGGAGTTACTCGCAAGCCCAATGCAGCTGAGCTAGCACCAACAGGAGGACGACCCTGATTGAATCTGGCACCACGCACGCTACCCTTGCCCAGAGGGACAGAGACCCGCCTCAAAAGGGCAGCTCTTTTGCTCCAAGTCGGGTCACGCCGTTAGGATCCGACAATGGACATAGCGCGTCTGGTGGTAGTATTATAAAAGCTGCGATGCCGGACCACAAGTCAACTGATGCTGAACCCACTGCAGCTGATACTGTCAGCAACTGGAGAAGATTCAAACCGCTTGCCCCTTCCGTGCAGGAAGCCTCATCAGCAGGTTTGTACACACCTTCCTTGAGCCCAGCTTGTGTCAAATCCTGGAATGCTCATGTCTGTTCTCAATCTAGCACCTCCAACTGCCCCACCTACACGGCGCAAGCTCGAACTTTCGGCTAGAATTGTCACGTCATTGGATGGAGCTTCGACACCCCCCACATCTGTCGTGCACAATAGGCCATCCCCCTTTGCAGTTGCCAAGCCCATCGACAACAGTGAGCGAGAAAAGGTAGTTCAAGACAAGCTTGACCGGGAACAAGCTGATTCGTCTGCAACTAACGCCAAAAATCCCCATGCTACCCTTGATGCGATGCCTGACGTTGAGGCCAAAGGATCACCTTCTGTCGCCCCCTGCCACCCCCAAGCTACCCAAGCCGAATCCATTCGGAGCTGCCAAGCCAGTCAACACTTTACAAAAAGAATTAGAAGTAGAACAGAATCTTACAAGGGATGAGGCCCTCCTGGAAGGAAAACTGAAAAAGGAAGCGTCCGAGACCAAAGCAGTCCCTTCAATTCCAACCAGCTAACCTTTGGACTCAGTGGCATTTGCACACGCATGGGCCGCTCTACCACCACCCACCAGCAGTTTGTCGAAAGCTCCGCCAGGCTCAATCGTCTCTCCCCCCCCCACGGCTTCTCTTGGCTACTCACAGTCAGCTCTCCTTCCCTTATCCTCCTCATGCGCAGGATGATCTTCCCCTCCCGCTCGATCTGAAAGGTCCTCAGATCCCTGCCCTCCTACCTACTGAACGCCCTATTGTCTTGAAGTGGGACTTGAGTCATTGTTTTTGATTCATGAGCTACTACAACCATTCTCATCAACCCGCTCACCAAAGAAAAAAAAACAGATGAAAATCTGTACCAATATGGCACCAGCATTTGATCTGTCTGTCATCTCCAAAATGGTTAGCTTTAATTACCAAATAGCCAAACAGACTCATTTCGACGGTCCCTTTGCTTCCCTGGGCTCTCCTTGGGAGTTCAACTTGTGTGACGAGGGACAATGGTTGCAGATCATGTCCATGAATGGCCAATACGACCTCCAGCCGCTTTCTCCTGTAGAGTATCTCGATATGATCTGGGTTTCGAAATCTAGCGGATCAAGCTACTTCTGTCAACACTAATCCTTTAACACCTCAAGCATGTAGCGTGAATATCAAGACATTGACATGTCCTTGGCCACAGCTGATTGCAAAAACCTTCCGGGGTGTCATGGACTCCCTATTCTCACTGGTGCGGAGCGCTCTAGAAAATCTTCTCTTGCCAAGTTTTTCTGCCGCGACATGAGCGCTTATCATCTGGAACTATCTCGGCGAGACCTCAATTTTCTCAAAGGTTTGTTTTTTTTTCCCACAAAATCCATAAGCTGGTATTGTGTGCGCTTCAAATCGCAAGCAAATTCAATGACTAGACTAGTCGCTGAATTTGACCTTCATGCCTTCCTCCCTAGGCTTATGAGACTCTAGGATTACTGCTGAGGTCCAAGGCTCATTTGATCACACCACCAGTACATACATTGGACTGTGCTCCGCTTTGCTGGTATCATGGTTAACAATTTGCAAAATGTATCATCCCCCTTGCCTAACCAACTGTGCAATTCGTCTTTGTTGGACAAGGTCGCTTCAGCAGCTAAACCGGAGCTCGAGCACCACAACAATGGGCCGCGGCATTGGGAGATAACCAACCCATTGGCAGTTCGGTTCTTGTTTCTGGATTTTGACTTGTGGTCTCTAACTTCCCCGAGCGTTCAACACTTTCACTTGAGAGTTTATGTGGTTTAATCAAGACAAGCATATGGAGTCGGACCTACTGGGCATAGGATTCTACTGAAGGACCTCTCCTGCTATTGACCACTCTCCTTCTACACTAGCCACTAGTCAAGTCTTCTCCTTCCCGCGCTGCCATTGACCCTCAGGTCATTGCAGATGCCGGCTCCCCCACCCAGGCTGCCAGCAAGCCTGCCTCCAAGGCCAAACCCGCGTCCAAATGAAAGGCCCCATCTTGGCCAAGCCTGCCTCTGCTACCACCAAGAAGCCCGTCTCAGCCGCCAAGAGACCCACCTCTTCAGCCACCAAAAAAGCTACTGCACCTAAGAGAACTTCTCCATCCTCCACCAAGGTATGTAATGTCATCTCTCACCCCATGCCTTTGCTCACTC
>SMGU01001818.1:0-14242 GCA_004348175.1 Puccinia novopanici | reverse complement strand
TTGATACCCCCTAATTATGCAAGGAGGAAAAAGGAGAGAAGGTGTAAGGTGTAAGAGAAGCAAAGACCTCAAGATTAGAAAGAATGGGTGTACTAGTGATTTTTGTATTAGTATGAGTAGTAATAAATTGAGGAGTTTAGTATTGATCTAAGGGATTATAAAAACATTTTTAAGTTACTATTACTATTCATCAAAAAATTCTTCATCATTAGCTCATTTTCAAGTATAAAAATTTAATGGTAGCATCCATAGTCATTAATGTAGTAGTAGTCTCAGTATTAGTGTTTGAGGGTTATCATTTCCCATATTCAATCCTACTGGTTTGTTTATCCATTATATATATTTGTAAGAGGTCTGAAAGAGTATTCATAAAGTTGATCTAGGTTTGATGTAGGCTAATATACATATTAAATTTTTCTTGAAACCAGCCGTCTCTATTTAAATATGGTTTCAAGATTTCTTATATTTTTGTAATACTATTAGAGGGGGAGATCTTTCAACCAACCTTTCAAGTTTAATAGCTTTTATCTATTTTTGAAATTGCTTTCCACCTCAGAGTATCTTTACTGGATATTATTGTTTGTCCCACAGTAGTCCCACAACACACCTAATATTATGTATTTTGTGAGTATCAATATTTGTGTGTTTGGCATGGCAAATATATAGTTCAATGATAATACAATGGTCTCCTAACTATTATTCCTTCCAAATAATCTTTCTTGTTGAGAATTTCCATCCACACTTCCCCCAAAACACTCTGAAGCTCATCCACTTCCTCAAGAACAAACCAAAAATTCTGAAATCTGACAATTGCAAATTTCAAATCCAACAATGACTCAATATAATTCTAAAAATTTGAAATCCATAAATGAAGAGACCCACAGTATTTTGGTTAAATTCAATCTCACACTGGTAATGGCAACCAATAAAATGATAATGCAAACTGCATCTCAGCTCCAAATTCATACAGCTTCCACCCCACCTACTACTAACACTATGGCTCACAAAGGCAATTTAAATTACAAGATTTACATCCCAATAATGAGGTAATATCCTTTCATACTGCCTCTCTGGAACCCAAAAGAAAATAATGTGGAGTGGGCCAATGGAGATCATGATACTTGATCTCCATTTTTATGAGGTTAACAAAGGCTTCAAATAAAAATTGGGCTTCTAATATATCTCTCATCATTATGTGGCTCAAGAGCTAGGAAAACACTTCCCAGAATTCAAACACATATTGGATGCAAACAAAGTTAAATTTAAGCTCATTCAAGGTTTCAAAAAGTATTAAAACTCCTTCTTGGCATGCAAGGATGCCAGTGGGTTTCAATGGGATAAGATATCATGTGAATTGATGGCATTGGATGCCATATGGGATATGTTTTTATGTGCAAGCATCATTTAACCTGATTTCCCCAGGCTTGATTGCTGATATGTGCTAGTATTTAGTCCCAACCACATGCAAAAGAATTTCGGGGAACACCATTCCCTGAATTCCAGAAGCTCAAAATAATATTTTGATTTTCTGCTGCTACAGGCAAAGCAGATTGCTTGGCTGGGGATCAATTACTGAAGCCCCAATCTTGTGCTGCTTCTGCTTTGTCATCTACAACAGGCATGTCTATTGTCATCTACAACAGGCATGTCTATTGTCATCTACAACAGGCATGTCTATTGTCATCTACAACAGGCATGTCTATGAGTGGAGTAGAAGCAAATTTAACTTCAACTGAAAATTCATTGTCTTTGAATGCTTCAGTGGTGATTAAAAGACAGCTAACAAAAATTCAATCTGCCTATGCCTCCCAATTGCACACCAAAAAAGACTTGATTTTTGTAGCTATCAAAGGGTGTTCAGTTTCTTTAACTCTCAAAAATAGAAAAACAAACAGCAAGAAAACATCATTACACCTAATACTAGTTTTTCATCAAGTTAAATATACATGATGATGCAACATGAATTCTGGATTGAAGATTATGTGTTCATGAATTCAATCAACAGGTGGGCTGGTGACGTATTTTTCAGATTCCTGAACTAACAGCTCCACAAGATTTTTCTGGCCACCATGCCAAGTGCCATGTACTCTTCCTGGCACATTGAGACTGCCATGGTATGCAGGAAACATACAATACATAAAATAGTAACACCATAGAAAGACAGGAAAACACCATATGCTGATTGTTTAAACTCACCACCTCAGAACATGGCACTGAAAAATCTTACAGGACATTCACATTCTACTGGATGGAAATATAGTATAGTAAATTGATGGCAATTATTTGCTATATAATTGATCATGTGTCCAAGTGCCTTCAATTTTCCTGGAGGTGGGTTGGTACTGAATTGAGCCATGTAGTTCACAGAGAAAGCTATGTCAGTCTAAGTACCTACTGCTAGGTAGCTGAGTCTGCCTACTAAAGAAAGATAGTCAGTTGACATCACATGGCCACTTTCAGCCAGTAGATAGTCTAGAATAGACAGCGCAACAGCTAAAAATGAGAATTCAGTGCCAAACCTGTGATACTTATGTGATAGTTGGAGCACCCAACTCTAGTACAAATCTCACAGCACAAGAGAGGATTTTTTCTCAGAATATTACCAAGCCCAACCAAATTATCACTTCCTGACCATTGGTGCTTTCATTCATATTCAAACACACTATCCCGTCCTTCTACTAGTCCATCTCCGTTGTTTTTAGGAGAATACCATCCTAGTAAGTTCTTTTCTCTACTCTACCTCTCAGGGAACTCTAGGCAGTTCTGCCTCTTCTAGCCCAGCCCTCATTTCAAGGTGTGGTTATCCTCCCTACTTAGAAGTTGAGTAGAATCTTATTTGAGCTTCATTGCCAACCTTCATCAGGTCTAGGTCACACAAGAGATCTCCCATGACAGTTACCATCCTGAACCTGGTCAGTTGACCCATGATAGCTTCATGGAAAAGGAGCTATTTCCAGTAAAACCTGCCTTTTTCCACTTAATCCTCAGACAATAATTGATATCTTGTTCAAGTTGATGGAGAATATCTGAAAATTGATGGAGAATTTCTTCAATTTGATGGAGAATGTCTTCAGTTGAGTCAGTGACAGTACCATTGTGTATGTGTACCCAAACTTCCCCTTTATAGTGCTGGTGTTGTAAGATGAACATGAGATAGAACAACCCCCATTTTTTTAATCTTTGACTAAAGGTGTTTCCACCAGCACCAAGCAGCCTGCCTGGTCCCATACATGTCCTTCTTCAATTGACAGGTACATATATTTGGCACATCCAATCCTTTGGATGGCCTGATCCAAATCTCCTCTTTGATTGGTGGATGTAGATATGCTGAAACAAAGTTGTAAGATTAAACTGGCCAATTTCATCTAACAGCAACTGTTGGTGTCAACCACAGAGGTAGTATCACTGAATGATATTCCCCAAGTAGTTGCACTCTTCAAAACTCCTTAAATAAATTCTGTACAGTTTTATTCTGTTGAATACAAAGGAAATAAAACCTGAACTGTCATTTCCAAAGTACTAGTATTCATCAGAACTACTATACTTACTTCTGTCTAGTTTTTTCTGGCCCTGATTTTTTTTTTGTCAGGTTTTATCTTGCTCTTCTCTATGTTGTACTTTTATTTTATTTCTTTATTATAATTATTATTTTTTTTTTCTGTAAACATAACATTAAAATAAATTTTACCCCAAAATATGTACTTAAGTATTCACCTAATTATTTTAGAAGTTGTTATAACTTTAAAATTAAAATTATAACAGCTCCTGACATCATGAATGCATGACAAAGCCTCTGAGAGCACAGAAATGAAGTCACTCAACCCTCTCACAAAGTGACAACAATGCTTTGATACAATAAGTAGAATAAGTCTAATTGAATTCACATCATTTGGGAATGTTCTAGAACAGAACCACATTGAAGAGATCATTGCACTGCCTTGAGCACTCTTCAAGATCCATGAGTGACCCCCAGAGAGCTTGAGGTATCACCCATGAGCAGTGCTGAGCCATCCCTGAAGATAAATAAACCCCTGCTTCTTCTGGGATTGATCTGCAGTCATCCAAGGCCCATCTCAGAAATTGCATTCAGCGCTTAGATTATGTTTCCAACACTCCCCCGGATTTTCCCCACATTATCTCTACAGTTTTGATTAGTGTTCTTGCCACTGGACATCCCTTCCATCATCATCTACATTCACTGCCTATAGTCTGCCCTGAATATTTCAGTAATATGACTTCTACAAGACCTGAGTGCTTGTGTGCTTGTGCATGAGTTGTTACCATTCTTCCCTCTTATATGTGTAGGACTCCGCCTACCACACAAGCCTACGCATGTATGCCTCTAGCCATTCCCTGTCAATCTCAGCAGGAAGAATCCAATGTGCCATCTGGCATGTAAAATGCTAAGAAGAGATTTTTCAAGATGTCAAGACTGAAGCAACTTCCCCTTCTCCTTTCACTCAAACAACCTTGATCAACGCTCTCAGTGCAACCCCAGGGCCCTTACACCACAAGGTGAGTAGCATAGAGGCTGACTGAGGTGTTATCAGAGAGTGTAGGAGTTGCTTTGCTACAAGGGTGGCTTGAAAGGAGAAGGTGTGAATAGGAGATTTTCTCCTCCAGACAAAGACCCAGGTGTGGCATTTTTTCTTGGTAGAGTGGGTGCCAGTCAGGAGCAGCATGAAGGCCGCAGGATCCTAGAGGAAGTTTGACCAGCTTCTGGATGAGCTCATGAGCAGCTAGGCTGGTCTGGGAGGGGATTTTGGCAGAGGATGCAGCAGAACCATTCAGAGATTTGGGTGCGGGAAGCAGTGAGTATCTCAGACACGGGAGGAGAGTCTTCTGAACAGCTCAAGAAAGTTGTTTCCAAAGAAAAAAAACATGTCTTGGAAGCCCCTCATCCAGACAACGTATTGGACACAGAGATGAGCAAGAGAATACTGGGGATGGTGGCACGGTCTGTCCCATAAGAGTTGGCTAAACTAGCCAGGAGAAAAGCAGCGTCTTGGACAAGACAACTCAACAGGATATTTCAACCTTGTCAGTCCCTTGCCTCACATCCCTACTGTAAACAAACTTGAAGATGTGATTGGATATGTGATAGGTACTTTTATGGAAATGATGCTTGTAAGGATCCATGCCCTGTTGTGCCAGGATAAGGTGAAACAAAGAAGGTAGTATTTCATGTGTGACTACCTCTGTATCAGGAACTATGTACAGGCATATATGTGAGGGAGGAGACAGTTCTGCGTCTCCTAGAACCGCAGATGCGCAAGCATATATACATCCCCTCATGTTCTTCTTCTCCCACACACCTCCCCCCTCTCTCCTCCCCACAGCCAAAAAAACACACACACACACTAACAGAAGCAAAAACAAAAAACAAAAAAGGATCAAGTTTTTCTGTGTTGACAAAAGAAAAAGGCATCAAACAAACGAAACCATCATGGAAGAAAAAAAAAAGTGAACTCGAGGACATGGACCCCTTTCTTCAAGAAAACTGACACACACACACACACACACTTTGTAATATATATGTGGAGATGACAAGAGGGGGTGGAGAGCTGAACCACAACCACACACACACAATCTAACAAATGAAAAAAAAACACAGGTAAAAAGAAAAATCGTAAAAAAAAAAATAAGTGGCCTGTAAACTTTCTTTCTCTTCTAGTGTGACTGATAGCGGAAAACGAGTGAATTTTTGAGAGTGGGTATGGGGGGAACTGATATCGATCAAAAGAGGGGAAAAGAGAAAGAGGCCATCATCAAGACAAATGCGGCAAAAAAAAAAAAAGTCTGATATGAGTAAAAAAAAAAATCAGACTAAAAGCCGCCCAAAGCGTCACAAGCGCCGAAGACTTCTCCACTGGACCATTTACCGAGGCCCCATTGGGCTTCGGAGGGTCTGCAGGAGGAGGCAGGGATGGAGCGAAAGGAGCGTTGTTGTTGCTTGCCCTCCTCCTCGTCCTCGTCATCACTGTTCTCATCCTCCTGCTCCTGTCGCTCCTTGGGAGTCGATCCCTCATCTGCCTCGTCCTCAGCCTCCTCTGCTGCGACCCCCTCCGTCTCCTCATCCTCCTCCTCTTCATCATCTTCCTCTACTTCCCGATACGACCGGGTCATCGATAAGGAGGGCTTCAGGATCACACTGCTTTCCTGCGCACTTTCCACTCGAGGAGACAGCGCTTCAGGGGAGGTACACAGGTCGCCCCTGAGAAAAAGAGAGAGAGAGAAGAAGAAGCAGGAACAAGGGAATCATCAGTGACTCGACACTCCCAAGCTGTTGGCTTCGCTTACAGGCTGGTCTTCACAGGCTCCACCATGAGTTTTGACCGTCGCTTTTTCAGCGGACTGAGTGGGGATTTAGGGGGATCGATGGGCCTTTCTTCGTCATCCTCGTCCTCATCCTCAGGCTTGGCACGGGGCGGGAGGCGCAAGCCGTTCTCAACAATGATGGGCGACCTGTCGTAAGCTTCGGCCGAGTGTGTGAGGTACATGATCGCTGCAACCGGTCCCTCAACTTGACCAGGCAGAATCGTGAGGTCTGGACCCAGACTACCAAGTGTGTTGGGAAAGCCATTCCCAGATGCAAATCTAACGGCTTTCAATGAGCCCGCGCATGCCGAGGAGGCAGCAGAGGATGATCGTCGTGAAAGAGGTGTGCTAGAGGGATGGGGAGTGGAATGCCTGCTTGTGGCAAGACCGAGACCGGAGGTGCGAGACCAGGGCATAAAACAAGTCTCGGCGCAAAGGGGACTGGATGGCGAGGGACTATGAGGGGCAGAGGGTGATTCTCGCTTGGTCAAGATTCCTTTGACGCTGCCGATGAGTACGATACCGTCAGATGAGGTTTTCTCGAGTCGAGAGCCAACAGCAAGTTGGTCGTTATCTGGCTTCAATTTCTTGAGGGGAGGTAAGCCTTGTTCGAGTTCACCCTCTAGGGCGGGTTCCGAGGCAAAGGGTAATTCCCAGGCGGGATAACCGTCTATGAGTCTATCGGGCTTGGCTACTGGCCCTTCGCAATCTTCGTCATCGGTGAGGGTGACAGTAACTTGAGGTGATGGTGAGGAGGGACAGCACTCTGAGCTGAACTCGTAGTCCTCTCGTTGGCGGGTATTGCTAGAAGAATGAAGTGGGGAGCGATGGGGCGGGAAGTAGGGCATGTAGGTGGGCGACAATGGAGTCAAAAGGCGGGTACTGTCCATTTCAGTCATGTTGGGTGAGTCCTATTCTGCGGGGAAGATTCCTAGGGAGACGGGGGGTTAGCAAGCTGCAAACAAAAGAAAGAGGTGAGATATAATTAGAGACTCACGTGAATGCAGCCGATGAATTTTTTTTACGTCAAGGATTTTTTTTGAATTAAGTATCTATTGTATGTTGATTGAAAGCGAAAGTGGTAAAGAGCTAATCCCGAGTATAGATGATAGACAGGGAGGAGAAGAGCGATGCAAGTGGGTACTTTTGAAAGGTCGAATGGGGGGAGGCAGGCAGAGGATAGGCTGGGATGAAGCGTAAGTCGGGTTTCAAGGCGGCAGGGGTGTGTGTGTGTGTGGTAGGATATATATATAATATATAGTGACAATTTACAGCGGTAAAAATGGGCTCGAATGAATTCTGAGCTCACCCAGGCTGGGGTTGATGGATGGGCTGGGGACTTGTGGGCACCAGCAGGAGTGCAGCGACGAGGAGGAGGAGATGGGTTGTGGGAGGTCTGAAAACATACAAGTAGAAAAGATAGAAATGGATTGTTAGTGATTTTCTGTTAGAACCTGGTTTGATTAGAGTGGTGGTAGTAGAAGCACCAAGAGTAGGGTATGCCTCAAGATGTAGTGTGATAATGGCAGAGATTCGATGGAAGCAGGGACTGAGCGAGCGACAGGTGAGTCGATGAGAAATATTGGCATGATGTACATAATAATAATAATAAGGGTATTATTAGTCAGGGGGTTTGAGAATGAAATCAACAGACTCTCTCTCTCTCTCTCTCTCTTTCTCTGCGGGTCCATGGTTGGCGAGACGAAGAAAGAAAGAGTCGAGGAAGCTCCTTGGCAGCTGGATAGCAGCCAGACTCTCGGGCAGAACAAGATATGTAAGATCGTCTTTCGCTACCACCAATCGATTCTACCTCAGCGTTGGCTAGTGTTAAGGGTCACACTAGAACATCACCGAGCAAAATAAATATATCTCTCGAGAGAATACCACACAGCCTAGTACACACGATGTATTGTATCGGGCGAGTTGCTGACCGGTTTGGGGAGCTGAAAATGAAGCTGAAAAGAGAGATAAGGTTCGAGGGGAGGCTTACAAGATGGATTTGATGACAGCAACGAGTATCAGACGAGACGAGTAGTTCGGGTGTTTATAATGTGCTCGGGGTCCTCGAGAAGTGGAGAGAGATTCAGAGACTGATGGGAATGGTGAGTTGTGTGGCGAGAGGAGCAGCGCTGGAGGTGGTGGTGGTGGTGGTGGTGGGGAGGTGCGATGTGTGTTGGACGGATGTTGTGTGGTTTGAGTTAGTGTGGTGTGGGGGTGAAGTTGCTGTGAGTTGCTGTACTGATGGGGGGAGAGGGCGGGGTGGGTGACTAAGAGTCGGAGAGGGCTGGATTGGATGACGACGACATGATAGAAGTGCGTCGGGTTGAGCGAGTTCTGTGACCGAGATGGATGGATGGATGGATGGATTGGATGGAGGTGGTTCTGGGCTGGCTGGCTCGGTCCAGAGCTGGATCAAAAAAGAAGAGACCAAGTGGTGCGGTGGTGTTGTGTGCGCAACACCCGTCTTTTAACTGTCCTGGTGCATTTCTTCTAGTTGTTCGTCTTCTTCTTGTTCTGTTAATAAAGGGAAGTGCGAAGATGGGTGGGTGTCGGAGGAGGAGTGTGCAACAGTCTGGTAAAATAGCTCGTGGTGTGGATAGTAAATTGCCCAGAAACAGTCGAAGCGGAGTCCAGACTGCTCAAATCCGTCCGCCCAATTCTCAAAGTACAACAGAAAATACAATCAGAAAATGCTTATACCGAATTCATCAGAGCAACCTCGTTGGGGCCCATCATCATCACGTCTCATGGCACCCGGGGCCACGATGAACAAGGATGCTGCATCAAGATCGATCCGAGTGGCAGGGTCCCCATGTGGTGGAACCCTTGATCCATTAAACCTCGCAACGAGCAAAACCTCTCGGCAGCCGAATCAATTCTCTCAGGACTTTTTAAAGCCCCACACCCATGCCGACGATGATGTCGTTTATCAGCTGCAAGTAACCCACATTAATCCAGCGCAACAGCGCAGCAACATCGGGGGCGCAGTTTAATCGAGCTTGATCCACAAAGATCGAAAAAAAATATCTTACATAAAACAGAAACAAATCTCCGGTCCTTGACCCGGCTGATCATGTCGGCCATCACACAGCAGCAGCTATCACAGAACAACAAGCCCTTCATTCCATCCCATCCCAGCAATCTGTGTGGACCCCTGAGCCAAATTATAAACTGGCCCATGCCTGACAGGTTGTAAAAATATTAGTGGTGATGAGCAGCTCACAAGAGCCTGGACAACATGCTGATCAGGGTCTGGCAAAGTTGGGGGATCTGGCAGGGTGAATTGCCCACAGTAGGGAGAAACCTTTCTGCAGGTCTAATCTTTTAATATTTTATCTTTCAGCTGGCTCATGAGTGTGCTCAGAGGCTTTTCTAGAACTTATGTTCGGCCAGTATCTACATGATGTTGTGTGAATGAACAAAAAAAAATGCCCCCAACAAAATTATGAATTGTTGCTGGGATGGCTGGGCCCTGCATGTTTACTGGAAAGATTATGCTCAGGGTGCAGTTGGGTTGTCATGGCCAGAGAGTAGAGGATACTGGGGTAACTCAGATGGAACCTTATAGGTTCCTGGATATATCCATGGCATAAAAACCAGTTGGGTTGATGGCCAGTGAAATATAAGCCAACATATAATCAAACAAGAGTTAATACTCATACAGCAAACATCTAACAGCATCTCCATTTCAGGAGCTAAGTTTCAGTGCTAAACTCAGATCTCAAACAGGGGTGTATAAATGGGGATGCAAAATGGCATTTTGCCTCTCAGGAGCTAGCCCATTAGCCCGGTTCACACAGGACCATTGTTAGTAAGGTCTGATTAAAGTTTATCCCCTCGTGCTAGCCAATTTGGCTGTGAGACCTTGCTGACATATAACTTCAAAAGGGCTAAATTTATCCAATGTGAACTGGGCTATTGATAAAGGTACTAACCCTGTTGCTCTGCCAAAATGGGGTATCACAAAAATTCCTTGCAATTCCCAACCCTCTTGTTTTGCCTTATCCCCCAAACATCACTTGTTACACCACCACCACACTCCATCTTTTTAAAATAATTCATGGCACTAGTACTACTAATCTAAGCACATTTTCAAAGTCTTCTTCTTTATATTTTTTTTTCTTCATAAGATTAATCATGAATTGGGTTCAAGTTTTGAAGTATCCAAGTATTGGAACTCAACAGAAGAGCAGTACATTTTGGGTCCAAGTTGAACATTTGTAGAAGAAAGCTTTTGCATCACCTTCAAGTAAGATTTTGCGGGGTTTGAAGTCCCATTGGGGGGTGCAACCAAAACTGTGAACAATGAGTAATGACCAATGCAAACAAAAAAACCTTATATAATCAGCCAGAGGCAGTAGAAATCTGAGAGGATAAGAACACAATTAACAACCAAAAGTAAATGGCTACATAACAGTTGCACTGCCCAACAAGTAAGATGAGCAACAGAGAAAATAAGTAAGATGAGAAATAGAAATGAAAGACCACAAAAAGCAATCAAGAAAAAAATAATTGCTAAGTACTTCCTTCACTTCAGGGAAGCTTGGCCATAAAAATGCAGTGAGGGTGTCTCTTTGTAAGTACTTAGCTCTATTTTTCACAATTCCAACGTAGAAGTTTTGACTCTCCTTTGTTTCAGGTGGAAATCACCTCCCTTATGAAGGGAAGAGAGGTTGGAAGTGTTTTGGAAGATCCTGTTAGGGAAAATCTCTATCTTAACACGCAAAGTCTCCAATGGGTGTGAAGCACCTGGAGGGGACTTATGAGTTATCCTCACTTTTTGGTGTGAGTGGTAGGCCAGATGAAGCATTTTCCTATCCTCTTAATATTCTCATTAAAAACAATTTTTTTTTCAATGGAATTATTGATTTGGATACCTCATATTCCTCTCCTCTTGGTGTTTATTTTTTTGTATTTTTTTTTCTTACAACTTAACCAAGAAAAAAAAATGGAGAAGATGACCTTAAATGCCCTCCAGACAGGGGTAGCAGTATGTAATTTGTCCTGAAATTCAACCCACATGGTGGGAATTTTTTTTTCACCATCTTGGCAGGTGTCTTCATCTGCCAACCACAATATAGATCTAAACTGGGGAGGGAGAAATAAGAATCCATCATGGTGAGCTCCATTTAGCCTTTGAAAAAGAGAACTGCTTCCTCCTAATTGTTTAACAAGATGGAAGCAAGTGAAGATGAAAGCCATTCTCAGACTACTGATTTACCAGCCAAGACTGAAACAAACATTCCAAAAGATAATACAGGTCAATCACACAATAATCACTCACATGTTGTTGCAGTTAGCCGGTGACGTGGATTGGTGGAAAGAGTGTCAACAGAATGAAAGAGGAAGAAGAGGGACTTATTGGGATTTTAAAGGAGCAGTGGGTGCAGGACAGATGAAACTGCAGGCTGTTGATTGAGTTTTCTTGTAGTGTGAAAGCTTGATTGTCCATCTTCAACTGAGTTGAAAAAAAAAATGACATATAAGTTAATTTTTTCTTTCTTGGAGGCCATTATGTGCTTTGGTTGCCTGGCCTTCATTGTGTTTCCAGGATGAGGCCCACTTTGAAGTTGTATAGCTTTGGTATGGTAGAGTTTTTTTTTTTTTTTTTTTTTGATTGAGAGGGATCACATGAAAGGCCAGAATATAGTCTTTCAGTTAATGTGAGTCATGTGGTGTTGTTCTGAGCTATAATTTTTTTTTGTAAAAGAGATAGAAAAAAATACAGCCATTTTGGATTTACCGCTCAAACAAAAACAGGTGGATGAAGTCCCCTTTGGGCACTTCACAACCTTTGGGTACTTTGGTTGTTAAGTTAGGGAAAAGCGTTGAATCTAGCCCAGCAAATTGTGATCACTGTTTTTTTCAGAGCTCTATTTCAATTTAAAGATTATGGAATATGGTCCCAATAGGGACTAATGGTTGTTAATTTCAAGTCCTACACTCAGGGGAGATGATTACACAAATCAATCAATAAGTTCCGCTGTAGTCTATTTTCCTTTGTTTCATGGAGATTTTTTTTTTTTAAAAAAAAAAAAAACATGAAAAATGAAAAATGTGTTGGAATTATGATTATGCCACCAAGAGGGCTTTTGTGTTTCTTTTTTTCTTTATTTATTTTTTGCTCTTTTAAACAGTAGGCCCTCAACTCGGGCCCCTTTTTCAGGTTGTATTTCTTCTTTTCTCCAACAGAAATACATCTGCACTTAGTTCTGAGCCCATGGTAGTGAGACATGCTCCGCTGAGTCCCTTCCATCTAATGATCAAAGTCCCTGAGCATCATGTGCTCTTGATTCTCACACTCATCCTCTTTAGTCTTCTCTGTCCTCAGGCCATTATTTCTTTAAAATGGACTCTGTGGACAAAATAACCCCTACTCACTCACTGGAACCACCCCCATATCTCTGCCAGATTGGGAGATACACAGAATTCAACTCTTGCTTGGATTTCTTATTTTTTGTTCCAAATTATTAGCTTCCAGATTCATATGACATACCATTCCACAACCACATTCATTGAACATCTCTTCTTTTCTTTTGTATGCACCTCCTATTTTTATTCAATTTTCTAGTTCTATTAATTTTGTTCCATGGTTGGTGAGAGAAGATTCCATGTTGAATATCATACTCCTAATTTTCCTTTAGGCTGGAAATAAATGTCAGCCACAGAGGTAATATAAACATCCCAAGCAGAAGAATTTTTTGATTTTCCCACATCTCAATCTACCAGGTACAAAAAAATAGAGCCTTAAATTTGATTTCAAAAGTACCTATATTCATCAGAAACTTTTTAATTATCATATCCTAGTTTTTTTTTATTAGCCTTTCCTAGTTGTTCTTTGCCTTGAAAAGTTCTAAAAGGATTTGCTCATTGCTCTAATTTTATTTCCTTCTATGCTTTCAATTGAGATAATTATTATTCCTTTTATAATGTTATAATAAGAAAACAAATCAAGAGTGTTAATAAAAGCATCTGTTTAATTTTTGCATACATCCAGTTCAGATGTTGCAGAAACCAAAACATCATACCCAGATTTGTGCACACAAACCAAGTTGTTGAGTGAATTCTTGAGGGGTGAAAAAAAAAACCCCTATTTTTATGATTTTACTTTATTTTTCCCTGAAATTTCAAGGTTGGAGAATCTTGTGGTAAATTTTAATTTTAAAAATCTTCAGTTCTCAAAGAATAGTATCTACTTTGGTACCCATTTTATTCAAGATTTTCTTTTTCAGGCAGAAAATCAATTTCATTGAGGCAATTTGATTTTTTCTTACCAAATTTTGAATGGTTTAATCAATCTAATTTCGTCACTTAATTTGCAAATTCCAAACACATCAATGCAATTTCCCTGAGTAGGAAAAAAAAAGATCATATCACCAGGGGACCATTCTTGGCACCAGCATATCAAGTGCCATAAAAAGTACAAAGGGTCCCTTTGTACTTTTTATGGCACTTGCTATGCATGTGCCAAGAATGGCCCCCTGGTGTATGATAACATGAAGTAAGGGAGGACTATTGAAATTAACTCAAAATTAATTGGACCATTGATTTCTCAAATATTTAAAGTGTGATAAAAAAAGGGGGTTAGGAAAACCAATTCCATATTTTGGTCAAAAAAATCCCATGAAATTTCAAACATTGATTTTGGGAGTCATCCAACCAATTCCCAATTAAATTTGGGAGTCAGCAGACTAATTCACACCAAAAGGAAATAGACCCTGCAGGGGGAGTCAGCCTCCTAAATCCAAAGACAGACACACAAGTCAGTGGGAAATTCTCCCCCAATGGGTGCTTCAAGAGTCACACAGCCAAAGGTTGTCAACCCACTCACAACTCACACCTACACAACACTCACCCACCCACTAACATACCACCACACCACACCACACCACATCACATCACATCACACCACACCACACCACAC
>SMGU01001817.1:0-12757 GCA_004348175.1 Puccinia novopanici | reverse complement strand
GCTCTCTACCACTTCGCGTTCTCGTGGACAGACTTATCTAGGATCCGTACGCTTTCCGTTAAAGCTTTGCTAGTGCATGCCATCGTCATTGCCATCTCTTCCCTCGCCGTTCTTGAAACCCACCACCATGGACAGCTCAAAACCGCTCGAGGACTTCACCTCTCTCTCAGTTCCTTCTCAGAAACTCTCTAGTGCGCGACTACCAGTCCTCAAGACGACAGGTCCGGAGTCCAACTACATAGACTGGGAACTTGTCGTATATGCCTATCTAGATGCCGCCGGTTTGGACTACATCGTCGACAAACCAACTCCAGAAAAACCATCCGATGCCTGGACCACCGACAACAAATTTGTCTGTTCGGTTATCACCCAAACAATTGACAGTTCAAACCTACGCTACATCCGTGATTTCCGCCGCGATGCCAGAGGCATGTGGATCGCTCTCAAAAATGCCCATCAGGATTCCACAACTGGTGGACGTGTATACTGGCTACGCAAACTGCTTCTTGCCAGGATGGAAGATGACGACATCCTTGGTCATATAGACACCTTGGCGAAATACCACGAGCGTTTAAGCTCTCTTCTAACCACCGACAAGCCCCTCACCCCTGACGATGTCCACGCGGCAGCTCTTCTCAGCTCCATTCCTCAAGACTGGTTGCACTGTGTGTCCTCGCTGATGAATCAAGAGGGTGTAAGAACCGAGTCCATTGTCTCGGCTCTCAAAAACGAACATATCAGGCGCCAGTCTCAGCCCAACGCAATCGCCTCAGTCTCGTCCACCAAAACGACTAACTCCTCTAACAGACGCTCCGGTGATTCGCAAAAGAAGAAACGGCGCTGTTTTCTATGCAATGTCGACGGTCACGACCTGAACTCATGCAACAACACTTGCCGTCTTCTTACCGAGCACAAGGCTAATCAAAAATCCAAAGCGCCCGCTCAGACCGCCGAAAAAGCTGGAAGGACCTCGACTGCCCCTCTCGACTATGAAGCTGAGGAATCCGATTTCTCCGACTCTATAGTGGAAGTCACTGCGTCCCACGCAACCGCCGCGAATGCCGCGCCGCCCACTACCACACCAGCCGGTCAACGTGCCGATGCCAATATTGACTCGGGATGTTCAATCTCGATGACGCCAATCTCCTCCCTAGTGACCAATCTAAAGCCGGACCAAACTCCAGTCAGACTCGCAGACCATTCTCTAGTCAATGCCACTCACAAGGGGCTATCCAAGCTCCCGCTCGCCTGTCAGAAGACAATCCGCACGCTGGTGGTTCCATCCTTACACGAGCCTCTGCTATCAGTGGCAGGCTTGTGCGACGTCGGGCTCACAGTTGTGTTCAATCGGTCCGATTGTCAAATCTACTCCACTGACACCGTTCAATTGTCAGGCAACCCTGTGGGAACCGGTTATAGACGTGGAAACCTCTATTATCTGCCCTCCGAGCCTGTGAGCTCAAATTCCATCTCCATTTCTCATCCCTCCCCGGTTGACCATTCTTTAATGGGATACCATGTTCGTTTTTCTCACTTAGGCCTCAAGCCATTGAAGCGGCTCCTCAAACTAAACAACATCTCACCCACTCTCCTCAACGAGGTCGAGGTTCAGCAATGCCCGACATGCATTCAGTGCAAGCTCCCGAGGAAGGCTTTCAAATCGCGGAAACTCTACCGGTCTTTGTCTCCTGGCCAACTCATTCATTCCGATGTTGCTTCCTATGAAGTTCTCTCTCGTGAAGGATATCGATATTTTGTTACATTCATAGATGATTTCTCCAAATACACTGCTGTTTTCCCCATGAAATGCAAGAATGACACCCTTAACTGCTTCAAACTCTTTCGTGCCTCATTTGAGAAGGGTGGCCTCCATACCATACGAGCTCTTCGCTCCGATAACGGTGGCGAATATCTATCTCGAGAATTCTCGGCTTACTTGTCGTCGTGCGGTATTCATCACGAACCGGGTCCTGCCCATTCTCCCGAGCTTAATGGGGTGGCTGAGCGCACTAACAGAACCATTCATAACGTGGTTCGTTGTGCTTTAATGCAAGCTTCTTTACCCAAATCGTTCTGGGCTGATGCACTCCGTCACGCCTACTTTGCCTTCAATTCCTTTCCGTGCAACACACCAGCGGGTTTCTGCACGCCTGTCTCCTTGCTAGGGGAATCTCCAGTTCCTCTCGATACTCTCCACCCATTCGGCTGTTTGACGTGGTACAAAGTGCCCGAAGCAAATCGAAAGAAGTTGGACTCGAAGGCTCGCGCCTCCCTCCTGCTATCATATCTCTCCGACGGAAACGGATATCGCCTCTGGGATCTGGAAAGCCGTTCAGTGGTCAAGTCCCGTGATGTTCTCTTCCATGATTCTACTTTTCCTTATCTCTCCAAGGTCGTCACTCCCCCCGAACCGATTCTTGCCGAAATTCCCTGGCCGTCTCCTCCACCTAATAGTCGGTCGGTCGACCCCAACTCTTCCTCTCAGAGACAAACTTCAATCGAGCCAAGCTCAACTCAACCCACTGTCCCCCTCTCCCCGCAATTATCTGTTCCTCTTCGGGCAGGAGTGGATAGAAGACTGTCGTCATCGATCCATGCTCCCTCCAACCAACCACGCAATCCCGAAACTATTCAGTCGGACTCCAATTCGCCTCCCTCTTCTTCCAACTCTTCAAACTCGTCGTCTCCTACAGGCAGCCCCAAACCGCCTTCTGTCGATCTCCCTTCCTCCGATGGTCTCGTCAGAATTAATCTCCCGCCTCTTTCTCGGGCAAGTTCACCTACTCCTCCACCGCCCTCTGTTCTTGAGCCTGTACCAGGAGCCTCTATGACGGGTCAGCCCCCCTCGCCTCCTCCCCGACGTCGTTCCGGGAGAGAGCGTCGGGCACCTGAGCGTTATGGGCACTGGTCAAAGGCCACCAAGGCCACGGAGGAGCTGGACACCCCAAAGACGTGGCGTCAGTTACTCAAGTCTCCCAACAAGCTTCGTTGGCTCAAAGCCGCGGAAGACGAATTTGCTTCTCTCGTTGGTATGCAAACTTGGCGACTCGTTCCCAGACCCCTGAAGCGCAAGATCATCAAGTCGAAATGGGTCTTCAAAGTGAAGCGGCGGCCCGACCACTCGATTGAAAAGCTGAAGGCACGTCTCGTTGCCATGGGATACTCTCAAGTTCAAGGAATTGACTATCAAGAGGTATTCTCGCCCACGCTTCGACTCGAAACTCTACGTCTCATCCTAAGTCTTCTTGCGTCAAACAACTGGAAAGGGAGGCAGGTCGACTTCAAGACCGCCTTTCTCAATGGACAACTTGATCACGTCGTCTACATGGAGCAACCACCCGGATTCGAGGATCCTCAACATCCGGATTGGGTGTGTCAGCTTGACCGCTCTATCTACGGTCTGAAACAATCTCCGCGACAGTGGAACAATGAGCTTCACCGCGCTCTTCTCAATGCAGGACTCTCTGTGTCGAAGTACGACCCCACTCTCTATTTCAAACTAGTGGACAACCGTCTAATTGGTGCGCTCACTACACACGTAGACGATTTGGCCATTGTTGGGGAACCTACCTTTGTCGACAATCTCATCAAATCTCTCGGGGCGTCATTCAAAATTGGCGCTGATGAAGAACTACACCACTTTCTGTCTCTCAAAATCTGTCGTAACCTTCCGACTCGACATGTATTTCTAAATCAGTCGCACTACATTGAAAACCTCTGTCACAGGTTCCTAGACGGCAAACATACCTCCGTATCTACCCCAACAGATGTCAACTTCAAAAATTTGCGTGCTCGTACGCCGGAAGAGCCCGCCTCATCCAGTCCATACAACCAACTCATAGGCTCTCTTCTCTGGGTGTCCCAGTGCACTCGACCAGACGTTGCGTTTGCTGTGAACAGACTCTCTCAACATTTGCGCGATCCGTCAGAATCTCACTTTCGGGCAGCGTGTCGCGTCCTCAACTACCTTGTAGCCACCAAAAATCTAAAGCTTCGTCTTGGCGGCAGGCTCGAGCTAGCAGGCTACTCGGACTCGGACTGGGCCGAAGATCGTGATGATCGGAGGTCCACGTCAGGCTACACCTATCGAGTGGGTGATGGGGCCATATCGTGGAAGTCGCACAAACAGGCAACGGTTTCACTCTCCAGCACCGAGGCCGAATACAAGGCTCTATCCGACTCATGTAAAGAAGGCCTATGGCTTCAGTATCTCCTCTCCGAACTCAAGATATCACCAAAGGTTGCTATACCAGTTCACGTCGACAATGAAGGCGCCGAAGCTCTTGCTAAGAACCCCGAACACCATTCTCGCACCAAACACATTGATGCGCGATATCATTTCGTTCGTGAGTGCGTCCAAGAAGGAAGAATGGCTCTTCTGCATGTGTCCACCAAAGATATGCTGGCCGATATGCTCACAAAACCACTCCCCCGAGTTCTGCTTGAAAAGCATCGGTCTCTTTTTGGAGTCGTCCCCTAATTCCTGTCTCTCTGTTCAGTCAATTTTTCTTATTCATCTCTTCTTCTTTATTTCTTTTCTCAATTTTTTTCTTTCAGGTGTTCAGCAAGGGGGGGTGTTGGGATGTTGTGTTTTCTGTGTTTTCTTTCTTCCAGTTGTGTGCTTCTCACCTTTCACACCTATGTCACATCTCATGTAGTATACCTGGGGCAGACTACGTGGAAGGATCTTTTCTTCATCCTTTCACATTCCACTCACTCTGCTCCAGGTATGTTGGTTTCTCTTTTTCTATTTTATCTCTTTTTCTCTGTTCATTCCATGTTTCACTTTTCTTCATTTCTAATGATTATCCTTTCACATTCCACTCACTCTGCTCCAGTCCGCTCATCTCATCATTTTTTGATGGATGTATAAATAGCTTGAATTTTGTGAGATTTCACTCAAGGTTGTTTGGAAAACCAGTTCCCCCAGATTTCAACTGGTTCTACAATAGGTGCCATGATATGAAAATGTAATACATTTTGCACCAACCATTACATCTTTCAAATGATACTGAAAAACACAGCCTGCTATGTTGATATTGCTTAGATAATGTTGAAAAACTCTTCAAAAATCTCAAGCCATATTTAACTCTGTATATTTATAGGTGTAGTATATAATGCACAATTAAATGAGTAGAAACCATAAACAAACAAAATCATGCAAAGACACTTTTTTCAGGGAAGGAGATTTGCTGTGTCAATTATTTTGGGTGTATCAGCCCATTCTGAGTACTGTAATGGCAATTTTACATAAACACCAACAAAAAGATCCTTAATTCTAACCTGATGCTCAAATAGATCAAAAATATTCAATACAGTGAAACTGTTTATGAAAGGATTAGCCCAGCTCTTCAAGACAGAACCTGCACATGGAATTTTTTGATAAAATTGCTAAACACAAAACCAGACTAAAAAAATCTCAAGATAAGTGGAGGACTTCCCATTGGTCTGGAATGCCTGATTTAGACGGGCTAAATATAAATTCCGAACTTTGTTTGGTGGTGGGAACCTGACTGTTGTCACTTTTCACCACCAAACAAAGTTTGGGATTTAGAACTGGAAGATCCAGATTAAGGAATCTGGGCAATGGGAAGTCCTCCAGTAACAATGAATAAAAGAAGAATGAAATAATGATTGAGATTGTACCACCATGATGGAAAGGTTATTTAGTATAGCTTTTGTGTAGTTATGGAGAAAGTATAGAGAAATATGAAGCAACTAAGAAACAATAATCATTTGATACATGCTTTGTTTTATATTGTTTTTGGAATAAAAAAAAAATGAGATAATGACAAAAAAAAAAAAAAAAAACAATGAGATAATGACAAAAAAAAAAAAAAGAAAGAAAACAGACTGCAAAAATAGTTTATTTATTTGATGAGAATATTTTTGATGGTGATGAGTTTTGGTTGATCTTGATGGAATTTTCATGATTCAAAGCTGCTTGTATCATAGCAGGAAGATGTTGATGGGTTGACTTCCTTCAACGAGTCTTGGATTTATGAGGCTGAGATTTTAATAAAGCTTATGAAGAATGTTGGTTGTCAATTATTCAAAAAGAAATTTGAGATTCTTTGTTTTATGTATATAGATTTTCATTATTAAAACAATATATATGACCATGCTAAACATGGTCATATTAATGATTGAAGCTTTTTTGATGCACTTTATGTTTATAAGTCTCAAAATTACAAAAATCTGGCCCTGATCCCCTCTACCCTGCGTCTTTCAGAATTCAAATGAAAATTTTAATAGCTTTGCTAAGTTTCTTGAACAGTCTGGACTTTTTTTTAGAAGAAATAATTTTTTTGTTTTGGAAAAATTTTCAGGTTTCATGGAAAATGTTTTGGAGAGAATGGGGGCATTGGTCAGGGACAGGGAATGAGAATGGAGGAATTCCTGTTGCTTCTGCAGCCTCTGCAGAACAAGATTTAGAAAGGCTAAAACTAAATCTGGTTCCCCTTGTAAAAATCCCCTTCTGGTCACTCTTTGATACCAAAAATTCCCAGAGCTCTGTGCCAAAACTACACATAAGCTTCATGCCTGTTTCAAACAATTGGTCATGGGGTAAGTCCACAAAAACTACAAGAAAATTAATTATTTGAATTATATTGACCATTTTACCTCTCCAGCTCACTGATGTCCCAATTTTAATTTGAATTATGTCATCAAAATGAAGAAGAAACCAATGCAGCTGCTTTGATCATAGCCAACGGTGGGCCAGCTACGCTACCTGTAGCGTTAGCGTAGTGTAGTGTTAGCTTATTAAGCAACGTACTTAAAGCTACTGTTAGCGCTAATTTTTGATTGAGAAGCCCATGGACTCATTTATGCAAAGTTGGGAAAAATTTTGCATTCATCACCACCATGGGAGTCAATTTACACACCTTTAAGACTCTGTTGTTGTTGTTGTTGTTGTAGTTCGGCGGCTAGTGATACGGATAGGTCGGTCAGTGATCCGAGGTTGAGGCTGAGTTTGGGCTGGTTGATGAGAGTGAGATCGGGCAGGGTTGAGGAGGAGAGAGTGCCCAAGTCGAATGGTTCTGAGGTTTCGTTTGACTGAGACATGAAATGGTACTACTAAACTAATGAGAAGTGAGAATGTGGTTGAGGAGAGGATTGCTTTTGTCCAGTGGAGTGAGACTCAACAGGGGAGGTCGCTTTCAATCAAATACTCCTTGAAACTGAGAAACTACTTGAATCAGCTCCTTGTGGCTACGACTCTCGAGTACATTCAAAATTCAGACAAGACCCTTGGCATAATTATATTAATGTCTCGCAGGAGAACCTGTCACAATACATAAAACTTGGTTGACAATCCCTGCCAAAAACTATTCCGTTATGTAGGATTTATGTCTGAATGTTGAATACCATAATTCACTGTATTAGAATTCCCAACTCATTTTCCATGATGAATTCATATCTCTGCTTTCTGTTTCTCATTTTTAATGCTTCTTGCTGTTCTTGTTATCCACTATAAGTTATAACTCTCAACCTCAAACTCAATCTTCCCTCACCCTCATGAACCTCAACAAGTCCTGTTTCTTCACAACCTCATTCACTTCACTCCTCCCTTTCACCTTTCAATCATTCCTGTTCTAACTGGTGAGATCCAAACAGCCCACAGCTTTCATCTCAGAGCATCTCTAGCAGAGCTGCTACTGTGCAACCTGGAGCCAAATTTGGCAGGCCACGCAGTTTTTTTGCCTTCCAGTGGAGCCACTATGAGACCCGCCAAAGGCTCCAGGTGTAAACAAGAAACACCATTGCCCGCTACTCTAATTGGCAGCTCTGGAAGCCAAGTCCACAAGCCACCATATCAACTTTTCATTGTCTGGTTGTCCACAAGTTGGTATTTTACAAAAATTTCTCATATCCTTTTTTCATATCAATTTTATATATCCCTTTTTTCATCTGAAAATAGACATGGCCACCCCAAGAATGCACCCAATCCAATGCTTGAAGCAATGATGGCTTCTACTTCTTCACCGGCAGCAACCCCCACTCAAATCTCACCAAGAAAAAATCCCAAAAAGAACCATACTAAAACCCCAACTGCTACACACACCAAAAACAACAACTCACAAGAGCAAGAGCCCTCCAAAAATGAAACCACCAAGAAAAAAAAAGAAATCCCAACTGTACCATCAATGAAGATAAGCTCCTCTGCATTGTGTGGTTGAACACAAGCAGAGACAGTATTGTTGGAGTGAGCCAGAAAGGGATATTGTAGTTTGAAGGCTTCCAACAATGTTGTTGTTGTCCTCTAGAAACTCCATAATGTTGATGGCGTCCATGATGATCCTATAGAAAAAAAAAGTGTTGAAAAAATGATAATTTTGTGTGGAGCTAGAAGAGATTGCTGGTTGTTGTGGGGACCAAGAGACAACCACAATTTTTGGTCAAAGGGGATCCACAGACCATTAATTGGCTGGGTGTGATATATCAGTGACAGCTAGAGATGCTCTCAACTCACTGACCTTTCTTTTCTTCAGTCTATTCATTGAATCTATCCCAACCTTGTATGAAGAATATTTCTCTAGCTGGTGGACTAGAGTCACCATGTTATTCAAATTAGGATGTGATAAAGAACAAATCCAAAATGGAAAACTTCCTCTCAAAGAAGGGGACAACACTATTCTGTGTGCAATTATCATCACAAAACTCTTTCAAACTACTCCAAATAATGTTGTGAACTTGAATAACAGAGATGATGTGATCAAATTGTGAAAAGTTATCACTGCAAAAGAAACTCACTCAACTGCCTGCAGTTGACATGCAACATGCTCCAGCCAAGCTGCCATCCAAAAATACACCTGTATGCATATGTATATTGTTTGGCACAGTCACTGTGGAGTGTGCACAGTGACCATGCATCAAAGCTTGGTTGAATAAATCATGGACAAAGTTTGGAGTAACACCACAAGCTTCCTTGAACTTTCTGCATGTCAACTGCAGGCAGTTGAGCATGTTTTTTTTTTTTACCAGTCTATATTAAAGCAATTCATCTTGGCCAAGCTAGCCTTCCAATTGAGCTCAATTATATAATCAATTTTCAAACATCAACTTTGATTTTGGCAACATTGAGAAGCTTGTCACTGAGGTACAAAGAAGCATTGTAAAAATGGAAGATATGGGTATACACATATCCAACAACATTGTTGTACATCTTGTTGAAACATTTTCCCACAAGGGTGGATAACATCAAGCAAAGCTTTACTCATTTCAAAGAATTGATAATTAAGATATCAAGCCCAAATACCTTCTTGACCATCTAGAAATACACTTGAACAAGCTCAAATTATTTGCAAACACTGGCAAGATTTAGGCTTCCACTATGTACACTGAGAGCAACAAAAAATGTTCCCCAGGCAAACACAATCAATCCTTGTGCAAATCACCCAGCCAAGCATTTTTAGGTCAATAGCAATAAGGCTAGTGTGCTGTGGGCTAAAAGGAAGCAATAAACCAACCTCAGCACATTATCTTTCATTCTCAACTCAGGATAAACCTCACATATGGTTTCTGAACACAATCGTTTTGTGACTCTAGACAAAATTTAAAGAGGCATGATCAATAAAAGTTGTGGATCCAACACCCTTAAATCAATGGAAGAGAATCAATATAAGTGTTCTGAAACAACAAGCCACCAATCCTTCACAATGTTCTCCTTGTAACTGAAATCTCTGTCAACTTGTTATCAATGCACCAACTTTTATTTGAGAAACATCACATTGAAGTCTGAATTGAAAATTTAACTGTGATTGAATACAACAAGCCACTCCTGGAGGGGTCCTATCAGAACAATCTACCAATTAAAAATGTTTAGATCTCCAAATATCAATCTGGTTTAAGCTAGGCAGAGATACTACAAAATTCTTTAGGCCATGTTAGATACAGTCAACTAAGAGATAAACTTTGAATTCCCATCCAGCCACCTGCAAGGTCTGCTCCATTTCTAAAATCACTAAGGCTTCTTAAAACTTAATCATAGATTTTCAAGGATTTCAAAACCCTTCAATGATCTCTATCTGGATCTTATAGGTCCTGTCTCCCCCATGTTGCAAAAATTTAATAAAGACATTTTGAAAATATCAGATGGACATACCAGTTTTTTTCTGCCATCCCAATCAAGGCAAATTTTCTATATATACTCAGTTTTGCTATAAATACCAATGCAAAACAATTTGGATATTGTACAAATATTTTGCATTCTGAAAGGGGAACAGATTTTGTGAATTTAAGCCTGGAAAAGTGCTGTAAATCAAATTCCATACATCAGAAATATTCAGACACGTACATGCCTCAGCAAATCAGTTTAGTTGAAAGATTCAATTGTATAATCATTGAGTCATTTGGAAAAATTATTTATGAATCAGGGTTTAGAATAAATCTCTGGAATAAGGTTCTAGATTCCTGCATGCTCACTCTTGACCAAATCCCCACTCATAAGAGAAACATATTTCTATACAGCCTCTTCAAAACCATTAGATTTTTTTGAGCCATGGGTAAACCTGTTGTTGTTTAATCCCATCAGAAGAAACTCAATCTCAATCTTGGTTTGGAAAGCTAATCAGATTTGAAGCTGAACTGAGGTTGTATAAAATCATGATGACCAATTGGAAATTTATAATTGACTCCAAAAATGTCAAGTTCCTAAGTTTTGATGCCTCTAAATACTCTGAGATGGAACAAAATGCACTCTATATCAAACATGTCTCAGAAAATATCCCTCCAGTGAACCATGTAGGAAGAGTGGACAAAAGACAAGTGAATATCAAAGAATAGGATGACAAGTAAGTGGACAAGAATGTTGGGGTGAACAATGATGAGGCCAAAGATAAATAATTGTACAAAAGAAATTTTGAGGTTTCTGAAGCCTTTGTAACTGCTGTGGAGTACTTATAGGTGAGGTGTAAGCAGTGAGTTTCAAAGTAGGGGTGTGGCCCTTGATGGAATTTCTTCTCTGTCCTACTCATCCCTGAACCCCTTACTTTTCTTATCCTTTCTTATCAGTATTTTTGTAATCAATTCAAGATCATTTAGACCAAATCATGAATATGGAAGTAGTTTGTTTTTCATTGTCCAGGCACACCTTGTAGTCTTTGAACCCTGTTTAGTAGCCTCTATCTTTGACTCAAGCTCTATATCTGTTCTGAATTCTTTTTCTAAATCCTTCCTTGATTGATTATGAATATTCTTTTTTCTTTTCTCTCAACCACATTTTAGCCTGCTTGTAGTTAGTCTATAAATTTAGCCTAAACACAATAAATCTAATCATTGGTTCTCCACCTTCTTTTTCCATGCCTCCTTGAGCCAGTCCAGTGCCCCTCTTCAGAGTGACTCTTCCTCAACCTAAACCTTCTTCATCTATCTTTTCCTTGACTTCAAATTCAAAAACTCACCAGCCCTGAGATGCTGATGGCATTGCATGGATGGAAAGCTGAGGTGGCTCAGCAAACAAAGGAAAGTATCTTCCGAGCCTTTGTTGAGCTGAGAACACGCATTAATTTTGTTTTGTCGGAAGCAGAGAAAGTGCAGGCAGAAAGGCAGTGATGGAAATTTGGTAATGATCATTAGGGGATTTTGAGGACTTGAGTGAGTATTGGAGGAGATTTGGATGGATGAAAGTTGCTTTAGAGGGTGCTGCAGGGAAAATACAGACTGGTGTGAGTAGTCCAAGGGGTTTGGTAATTGGGCAGCAAGGGCCTGAGGAGCAAGGGATACAGGGGTGGTGCTGCAGAGAGCAGAAATCAATGGCAGCGGGAGTGTGGGAGATCAGGGTTTCAGGAAAGAGTGGGAAGTGGGGAGCAGGGAGGAGTGCCAGGCAGATTGAAGATGCAGTTTGGGAAGCAGGGGCTGTTGTATCTATCTACATAGACACAGTGCAGATATCAAGAGTCAAGTCAAGCCTCAAAAACTCAAGGCAGATTATTCAGAATCTCTTTCCAGGTTGAAGAAAGCAAAGGGAAGTGAAAGGAAGTGTTTATTTTCAGATTAAAGGAGTATACTTCCAGTGTTATCCAAGTTTTCCACAGTGAAACCAAAGATTACTTGATAAAATTTGAGAAGGACTCTCAGTCTATCAGCTGTGCAGTTTTTCTTTCCACATCACTGAGCATGAGACACTTTGCTGACTATCATCTTGTAGAAAGCTTTTGAGAGAGTAATTGTTGACTTGAGATTTTTTTTTTCAAAACTGCAATCATTGCAGTTGTATGTCTCATACAAAAATCTCGCACAATCACACTAAATGTGTAATAATTTCTGATGCATGCGTAATTATCAATTATTCACCTGCTGGAGGTTTCTGACTTTAGTCTCACTCATCTCCAGTGTTTTCTGCATTTTCTTTTCTTTCAAATTTTTTTGCTGAAAAAAATCTGGAAGTTTGTGTCTATTTCAATAATTGAGTACTATGATTTTGTGGCAAGCATGAAGGTCTATATAAGCATCTCGGAGCGAGGCGTTTGGAGATATGCTTATACAGAAGATGTGACATCCCAGCGACAGCCGTGGTGCCGTCACTATCCGTTGCTACTGTCCGCCGGAGCCACCCCGCAGAGCAACATCCAACCAGCACGACAACAGCACTTTCCAAGGTCAGCTCGATCCAGACACACTCATCCACTGCGCACGCTGACGGCCCTTCCCTCTGGTTTTTCTGCCCCAAGACACACAGCCCGCTATCCATCCCTGTCATACTATCCGCTATGGCCATCGCCCCGATCACCGGCAAACTCAGGAAGCGCATCCT
>SMGU01001816.1:0-11176 GCA_004348175.1 Puccinia novopanici | reverse complement strand
TTTCTGGTGTAGTGTCACTTTTCTGGGAAAATATTGTATTCATAGCAGTAAGTGCAAACTTAGTTCCTGATCACAGGAACTCATCTTTGGTGGCTTTCCTTACTAGTGCAATGCCTTTATTCCAGATTTGGCGCTCTGAAATTTTTGCAGGGGCTTGGTTTTGCCATTGATCAGAGTGGATTTGAGTAATATGTACTTTACAACTTACTCATCTTGTTCTGAGAGATATCCACCTGGGGATTAAAAAATTCTGCTGTTCTATCCTTGGAATATATACCAGCAGAACCAACTACATATTGATTCTAAAATATTGATTTCTCATATATTGATCTCTTGTGTTCAATGAACTGCGCAGATCATGTTCAACGTGAAAAATCTGTGGTTTTAATCCTTTCGGCTATCGACTGTGTCCACAAAAACCATTCACCCATTAGGCTCCAATTCTATAGCCCCCCCATTGCCGCCACCAAAGCCCGCTGTTCCCGTTTCCCTAGCAGATTCCCGACCTATCTCATCTCCTGCCCTTGCTGCTAACCGTCCGGCGGGTCTACCAGAAAGACATCTCACGACCTGGTCGACAATCCGTAGCTAACGACCAAGAAAGACAAAAACTTGAGCGCGAATTACTTTGATTACGTCATGAAGATCTACCGGAAGTCCAAGATTTCGAGCCGCAATCGTCAACGTCGACAAGAATCGTTGACAAGAATCTCTGGCCTATTCTCGTCAGCGGGATGAGCGCAACAATCGCAATCGCTTTGACTCTGATCGTCTCAGTGATGATGACAATCGTCAGCGGAATAGTTATCCTGATCGCGGCTACCTCAGAGGTAGTTACGATCGCGATGTTCCTTCCCGTGCCTCAGACCGCGGTCCCAGAGATACACCTTCCCGTTCCTCATATTGAGATACTCCTTCTTGCGCCTCTGTACGTGAGGGACGAGATGATAGGGATGATTGTGCCTATGAAGACAAACGTCCCAATATTTCCATCCATTGGTTCCCTAACTCCCCCTCCCCTTCCACGGCTGCCCCAAGAAAACAATGATGGCAGAAGAAAAGAAGGCTTCCATCCAAGCCAATCCAGGAAAGACTACGTTCATTAGGTATAGGTGAAAAAGTAGAAAAAGTGATTTATATTTCATTTATATTTGGTTTCTTATGGGTTACAAAAAAAAGATAAAGATAACAACAAAGAACAAGAACAATACAGAAAGAAAGAGATACAAATAAATGAATAAGCAAAAAAAAAAAAAAAGTTGCATTGAGTTTGGTGGATGATGTGTCAGTTTGGGGTTATGTTGACCCAAATTGAGGTTGAATTGGACCAATGTGAGGTTGAATCAGGCCTAGTTGAGCTTGAATTGGGCCAACTGAGGCTGGCCCGACTCCCTGTAGCTAGGGGAGAGGGACTGTGGATGTTTTTTAATTCTTCTTCCCAATAGTGAGAAGGGCTGTGTATTTTTTTGTTCTTCTTCCCTGTAATAGGGAGAGTACTGTGGGTTTTTATTATTCTTCCCTGTAGGGAGAGGGGCTTTGGAGTCATTCCCATGCATTTAATATTACAGAGATGAATTTTTCAACGCTGCTGCGTGTGGGCCTGTTCAAAATGCAGCACAAGGTCGATTGGGGGAACCCCCGGGCCTCTCGCCTGAGGCCGTCCGGCCGCGGGACTAATGAGCCAACCTCAACCACAGCCCTCACCGACGATGAGGGTGCTACTCTACCACAAACACAATCGAGGAAGGTGAGTTTCTTATCATCTTGATTAACCTGTGTTTTTCTTCTTTGTCTCTTCTAGGTGATTTTTGGGTTGTCTGATGCTACCACTTTTTCCGCCATTCCGTATCATAGTTGAACACCCCGGCAGGATTAATTAACCACAACCACACACTACTCCTCAGTCCACAACCCAAATACATCGAGGTGAGTGTTTCGACCCGGCTCGAGACTTTTTCCAACCGGTCGATGCGGGAGAATGGAGTCAGTGTAACCGTTGAAGCAGACCACTGGTCAGTCGCTCCCATCACCTCCAAATCTTCTTTTTTTGCCCCGCGGCACATCGTTGTATATCTAGGGCCTCTGTCTACAGGTTCAACGCCGCGCTTCCATTCACGGGCTTGTTTTTTCTGTGCTTTTGCTCCCTGTCTTCGGCCCCGAGTACTGGACGCGGCTTGAGAGGCCACAACCTTCCGGGCCAAGGCGCCACTAGTACAAACGGGGGTGTTCTTCCGAAGTTAGACTCCATTATGACTAACTTAGCATTACGAGATCAAATCAGACTGACAATACTCCTCCCTATGCACAGTAGGTGCGATTTTGCCAGGAGGTCCTTGGAGACGCAAAGTTGGTGTAAATATTCCTTCAAAACTATTTGTTATTTCTTTCATCGCGGTGGCAATGGGGAATCCCTTCCTGCAGCCACCAATATCCAGGGCGGAACGCCGGGAAAGCTGGATCGCCGGGTAGGCTCTGAAGCGGATTATCAAATTTTTGACTCGCCGACCCAAGCTTCCCATCACCTGGCACCCTGATCAATGGGAAGCCTCATTCAAGAAAGAAAACTCCTCAGTGTCTCCTTAATTTTTTTTGCAGCCCTGCAGGTTTCGTAGGGGATCCTGGGTATCTCAGTGTCGATTCTAATAGGCCTTTGGAACTCGTGCTCATTGCTTAACTCCTACTAGTGTTGATGGCGTGGCAGGAAAACCTCAAACAGGGGCGATTGGCGGCGGCCTGGGAAGCGGCGCGTGAGTCACACTTTGTTTATTCTTCTCAACCCTCGCGGCAAGCTGTAGCTGAACTTTCACCTGCGTCTCAAGTCCTGGCGGTACTTGTGTACCTCTTGGCACCTCCTTGGCAAACATCCCTGGTGGGACTCAGGGAACCACACCCAGTGGCGTTCCGGCTTTGTCTCCTGGCGGCGCTCCGTCATCCGCTCCAGGCGGCTGATCCTTCTGACACCGTCCCACTAACTATTTTGGCTGGCGCCCCAGGACCTACTCCGGGTGGCGCTCCAGGGCCTACTCCGGATGGCACTCCAGGATTCACTCCTAGGGGCGCTTCGGGATCGGCTCCTGGTGGCGCGAAAGGATTGAGCTCTGAGAAAGCTGTTGGAGCCCGCTCTTTTATTCCTTTGTACCCACCTCATCTCGTAAATGTTGACATCCACATCGCTTCAAGTGAAACTGCAACCTCAGGGGTGGCTAACTCTGCAACAGAGCTATCTACGTGCGTACAACATAAGGAAGTTGATAAAAATCACAATGATAACCGGCAAGAGAGTTGACAATTTGTCCAGGTTATAGCATAATTCAGGACGACCCGAAATCCCAAAGCGCAATAGAATCAGATTGAAAAATTCACAAAACGATTCCCTCCACATGCCATGAATGAAACAGTAACTATTAACATATTGCTGTAGGTGAGATTTTATAATGATTTTGAAAGTAAGCCGATCATGAATGTAAGGCAAGGAGAGAGCTGATAGATTGACTTGATGACACTTTCTCAAGCTGAGCTGATGCGCAACAGCAAGGAAAAGGATTGAAAAAGAAATTGGAATGGAAGACCAGTGGTAGCGCGAAGCAGGTTCCTCTGGATAGCAATATTTCAAAAGTTTGATTCCAGAAGCTTGGAACGTTATTCTTTGGGCCGGTCCCCAACGTACGACTGATCGATGAGGTACGAGTTGACCTTGTATATTCTGCGCGGCTGATTGATGAAGCACCAGTTGTTGACCTTGGATATTCTGCGCGGGTGGTGATTTCTGAACATTTTCCATCTCTGGGACTGGACGTTGACAGGCACTGCAACTGGACGTTGACAGGCACTGCAACTGGACGTTGACAGGCACTGCAACTGGACGTTGACAGGCACTGCAGTGTGGTGTAAGAAATTATAAGATTCAACACGCATAAGTCCAACTTCAAGCTTCACACACCGTGATTAGTCTTGGAGCCAGCATGATCAAGGCTTGAATCAGGGTCAAGGTTACTGAGGTCGCTGAGGTCTGAGCAGAGGTCGCTGAGGGAGGAAATGCTTGGGCGGCGCGATTTCTTCACTCTCTTTAAATCGATGCAGGAAGAGTTGACACTCGGGTTTTCGGAAGTACTGCTTTGAGCTAGCTGAACGGACATCGAGCGAGTGACAACCATCTTGGATGAAAATGTAGCTTCGACAGAAAAAAAAGTCGGCCTCATTTAGCCTTCCATGGAGGAAAATGGCAGTCGAATCCCCTTCTCCTGAGGTGTTGAAAGGGCAGTAGACTAGTCATTGCTAAAAGGGTAACTAAAGACCATCGGCTCGGGATGATCCTCCAGGATCACCGGCCGGGATCGCCCCCCCCCCCCTCGGCACGACGAATGAAAAAATCACGCGAAACTCCTGACCCACGAAACCCAATCGGGAGATGTGCATTGGGCATCGGTACCAACGGAGTTACCTATTCGCCAAGACATAATCCCACGGCATGCGTGAGATTCCAAAACACGTGTTTGTCATTCTCTACATAAGATCACGGACGAGCAACCACACAAATTACTCCAAAGAGGGGCGCTTGGATACATCTAGTCTAAATTCAGCAGCCCCCAAAATCACCTAACCTCAATAAGGGTGCTCACGTTCCTGGCGATAATTTTGACTAAGTCACGACGCCTCATAAATACATCCTTGTAAGTCCAACTCGTTCCCTCTGCCCACCACCATCCACCTCTTTACATCGTCCTTCGTGGTATTTAATTTAATCATTTAATATTTCGACCGTTTGCTATTGAAAAACTTCTTTAATATTCAACCACCAGACTCTGACCACTGAACTTTTCAAGTCGATTTCCATTGCATAATTTGGCTGGCTACCATAATATTATCCGATTAACGTCGTGCTTCACGTTGTTTTCAAACATTCCATTTGGCACTTGTAAGTCCAAATTCTCATTTACCCTCATCTTACTTTCCCCTCGTATCAGGTGCTAACCGATTCATGTGATTGCCAACACTCCAGTTTGGTCTTATTCCTACAAACAATCTTATCGTTGTCGCCATTGGTCCTATACCCCCTTGGCCTTACCGCTTCGCAAGCTTCTTTTGAACATCGAACCTAGGATTGGTCCGGCATCTTCCTCGGTTCAACTCAAGTCCACCTCGGTTCAACTCGAGTCCACTCCGATCAATCTTATTGTCTGGCTCGTTTTCAGTTTTGGTCCGGCCCCAACCTTGTCTTAACTGTTGCAACTGTTCTCTCCTGGATTCCCCAATCTTGGCGACATCGTCATTTTGACCCGATATCAACCTCGCCTGCCTTTCTGCAATCAACCACACCCTTAATTCGACAATCTTGTTCCGTCCCAGCTCAGCATCCGTCATAACAGCCACCAAACATGTCTCAGGCAGCGGTGGCATATCCCATGATCGCTTCAATCCACGATGTCGTTCCTTCAGCTTTCACCGAAGAGGTCCCTCCACCTCCAGGGGTCACGATTCCGCCAAATGCACTTCGGCTTGTGCGCAAAGTGGCAGGGGTGGCACCATCATTTGCCAGCCATCCCTTCACCTTTACAATTCCCGGAGATTCGTTGGACGATGCAATGGATTTTGTTCGAGCCATGCAAGCGACCGTATTTTGGTCTGTGCACCGTTCGAAGCACAATCCAGCCCCGCCGATGACTGGGTTTTCGAAATCTTCGGGCGGCAGGCCAGCCGAGCTCCGATTCAAACTTGATTACAGATGCCCGTGCAGTGGCACCCTGAACCCGCGCCCCAACACCCGCAAGAAGGAATTTAAGACTCGCAAATGCGGATGCGAGGCTCGATTCAGCGTGGGACTGCATATAATCACCAATACATTGCGTGTGACGTGGTTTTGGCGCCACAACCATGATCCACACTCAGCTGAGGCGATGGCGACAGCGCGTGCGCCAAGGATCGTGGCACGATGGTTGCAGGAACGCATAGATAGTGGAATGGGATGGTTTCAGCTGCAGAAGCTTCTCCACAGCGATGATTTGCTGGATGTAAGTCAATCGATCACTAATCTCATCAATAGCTCAATAATTGTATTGATTTGCTAATGACGCCTCTTCTCACAGGCACGATCGTCTAATCGTGTTCCAGAAAGTTTGTACATTCAATACGACCAAGTGCGTTACCTTATCAGTAAACAAATCCGAGTCTTAGGAAAGAAACACGACAACATTTTCAAGTCCCTGGCTCTATGGAACGCCGAATTGCAAAGAAATCGATGGAACACTTTTTTCCCGACCACGGCCTCTACTGTCGACTTCGTCTTTGCCTTTCAATCTGAATGGCAAAAGGACATGATGCTAATGCATGGTTTCAGCATGCTCATGCTCGACGCCACCCACAATACGGTCAGTAACTACTCACTAGGCGAAGGTCAAAAGGTAAGCCTATACACTTTCTTGATTCGGGATCCTATCACGGGCAAAGGATTGCCCGTTTGTTGGGCCTTCACTTGCTCCCTAGCGCTGTAAGTGATCATCCCATATTAAAATAGATGCGCTTTTCTGACTCGACTGACACTGACCAACAATAACTATTAGAGTACCTTTACAGTTAGTATTACGCTGGCTCAGACAATCTACAGGATATATTCCGCGCGCGATAATGTCCGACTGCGCATTCTCGATCCGCAATGCCATATCCGAGGCTTATCGCGGGGTCGCCAACCGCCCTGCACATTATTGGTGCCTATTTCACGTCCTGAAGGCATACCGGACACAAGCGATGACTTATGTCAGTGAACACGTGGACGATGCTATGAGAGATTTTCGCGTCATGATCTATTCGGCACGCAATCCGGAAACCACGTGGCCTGATTTCAAGGAGAAATGGGAGTCAATTTCGCCCCAATTCGTCAAATACGTTGCCCTCCAATGGTTTCAAAACCATCCCAGGTGGGCCATGTATCACCGGACGGTGAGTACAATTGAGACAATTGAGCATCAACTATAAATAGCTTGCAGACTGATGTGGCCAAATTTCAGACCGACCACCAGGGAATACACACGAACAATTATACTGAGTCGTGGCACAGGATACTGAAGGTCCGATACCTTCCGCCCCCAGAGAGACGTCGTATGGATGAGGTCATCCAGATATTCAAGGACGAGGTGGTCCCCAACTACAGACGAAATTCAGTTCGGGTTCAGCTGGGCATCCAGAAGCAAGCAACGAACCAATTCCAACTCCATTCCAAAATGCTTGCAAAGAGTTACACCCCTGCAGTGCTGGCCTTGCTGGGTGTTCTTGTTGAACAGAACCAGTTTTATGTAAGTGGCAATCAACCACCGCAACAATCTCTCATTTACTTCCCTTGTGGTTCACCCCAGCTGACTTGATTATTTCGACTCACAGTTCAAGATTGATTCATTCACGAATCCACACCTCAACACGTATGTCATCACACGGAGCCTAGGACAACTCGGCGGTAAGGACAGCTTGACCAGCTGTTCATGCCCACATTTTAAGAAGACGAGCAGTGCCTGCAAGCACATATATTACCTGGAGCAGCAGCACAATCTCCTGGTTGTTGAAGAACCGGTACCGGATATGCCCGAACTCGACATACATGCCATTCTGGAAATGATGGACCGTTTAACAAGTGGACCGAACCATGTGAGCTTCCTGACACGTTCATATTTCCTGACTAGGTAGCTGATACATACCATGATAATGTCGTTTGCCTTCCCTCAAAGGTCACCAACACCAACCGTGCTGATTCATTGGCAGTTCCGGAGGATTATCTCGCAGGCGGGAACTTGCATTCGCCACGACTTTGGGAACACCCTGAGACAAGGCCGAGCACGAATTACGGTACTGATCCCGGTCCTCCGTGCATTGCGGGCGATATCGTCGAAATCATCTCGGAGTTGCCTAATAACAATGGATCCGAGTTGATAGGTGCCGGCAGTAATAAGCGAAGAAGATCATCAGACTCGACTGCGTCTCAGTGTTCCAACTCGCATCTGTTGACGGCTGGCGAACTACAAAAGGAAATTTCATTGCTTCAGGCTTCAGGCATGAGAGCAATTAAGAAGCTCGAAGATCACTTACGCAACCCAAAACAAAGGAAGGTGTTCGCCGATGGTTGCTCCATTGCTACCATGGAGAGGTTTCGCGATGGCTCATTGGAAATGCTTGGGATGGTCGAGGACGTTTGTCGTTTGGGGGGCAAAAGCAACGCCGATGATAAGGGTGCCTTGATTACGAGGACGTCAGTCGTTTTGGAGGGGTCGTTTGGGAGGGTGGGGGACTAAACAACGCCGATGATGAAGGTGCAAGTGATGAAGGTGCAAGAATTTGGTTGATTAAGTGGGCAGGGCTGCGATTTTTTCTTCTAATTAGTTCGACCTTGATTATTTTACACTTCCACTCGACAATGAACAGTTAATCACGAGCATGTAAGACGGCGGGCTGGGATTTATTCTTGTAATTATTTGTACTTGAATATTTTACAATTGCACTCGACAATGAACTTTTGCGCACGAACATGTAAGATGGCAGCGATGACAGTGGGATTTGGCTGAGGTTTATCAAGTAGTGAGGGATGCGGATGCTGGAGTCTAACAGATACCAACAGGTATGAGTCCCCTTTATAGTAAAAAGGGACTTAAACATTTTCACAATCATATTACGGGAACCACGCGCCAATCCTCATTCCAAGCCCGCGGAAGCCAAATTTGGTGATCATGATGAGCGGCACGGAAAAGGCAGTTACGCGCGCTAATCATGCTATGCACGCTGTCCAGTGTCAGCGGCTGCCATGGGGCCGGAACGGCAGATCGACCTTGCCTGAGAATTATGCATTTTTTTTTTTTTTTTAATTTCCTTTTTTTTTTTGGTGTCTGGGCAGGTCTGTAGTTTAGTTACAAAGTGGTTACGCGTGATTTTTTCATCCATGCCCCTCGGCACGCCCTCCAGATCAAAGCACCTCTCGCACTCTCTAGCTCCATTCATCTTTCAGATAGAAACATTCATTTGTATTGATATTTTTCATCAAGTCATTCCTCTTCACCAACAAACCAGCTTTCCGCCGCTTCAAACAGAAGAGCAAAGTACGACTTCTTCCTTATCTATGATACAATGAAAATTCAAGATCCAATTTTGGAATTTTTAGACAGTTTACTAATTAATTCCTGCAGCCAGAGAGCCTCAGGTGAGGGAGGCACAGTCCCGGGGGTTCCCCCAATTGAGCTTGTGCTGGATTTTGAACATGCCCACACTCAGCAGCTAAACAACCATAATTATTGATGACATGTTGAAAAATTCATCATCTTTGTAATATTGAATTAAGAAATTCTATTTCATAGGAATCCAAAGCCCCTCTGGATGACTTCAGAATAAGTTGGCGGAATTGATAATTGTTGAAATTCTGCTATTCTGTCCAAGATCTGCGACACTCTGTGTCTATGGGGTCTCTTTCTGTGTGCGCGGGGGTTCTTTCAAAACCTAAATGATCCTGAAGAACTGCGCTGCGTGTGATCCTGTAATCATTAGGGATGTCTCAAGATTCAAGTACCGGGATTCTTTCCATTCTCAGATTCCTCAATCTCGTCAAGCATCCTCAAGATCGACGGCTCAAAAGCCCTCAAGATCAAGCGGTTCATCGTGGTTCACTCCTCAATCAAGACAGCACGCGTACAGTAAACATCAATCAGCTTCATCTCAGATCTTGCACACAATCTAATCTTTCCTCTTCATTAGCCCGACTGTCACCTTCTTCATAAAAAAGATTCCTTCCATTGTTGTTCCTCAAATAACTGTCCCTCCTCATCTTGCTGTTTGTCTCATTCTCTCTTTCTTCAATTCTCATTCTCCTTTTCCTCATTGATTGTCGGCTAAATTGTCTTCCACTTATGTTTCTCTTTCTCCAGTCTACTTCTCCTTGTCTTCTTGTCATCACCTCAAAAAAGTCCTCAGATTTTATATTAGTTCCATCTTAGACTGGTATGCTCTCTCTTTATTTTTCTTATATTTGTTCTTCTACCTCTTTCTTATCTCATGTTGATTTGTTTCTTTCTTTAGTCTGGTCTTGTTTTTCAGCAATCAATCGTAGCTTTAATAATAATTATTAAGGTTGAAACCTAATGGTGATCAGTTCAATCTAGAGTTGTGTTGCTTCTTTTCTTTGTTCACATTAATCACTTCTCACCTGATAAAGTGTGCTCAGCTTCATTTCATTCTTTTTCTCTCCTTTTTTTCTTCTAATCTCAAGATGTATTTCCTCAGGCCCACATTTTTGCTGTGAGAATTTTGAGGCTATTGTTGGGAATTCTGATGGATTGAAAAGATGTTCCTTTTGCTAACTCCCATGGGATTATCAGAGTTTTCAGGCTTGTAAGGCCACTGATGTCCTCATATTTTCTTCTCAGAATTAAATAAAATTCCACACGAGGTTATACTTTGTGCTCAATTATTCTTGATTAATTAAATTTTAGAAATCATGAAACAACAATGTAGAGAAAGATGATCACCAAAATTGGATGGCCTTTCATGCTCTAGTTTAACATTGCAAAATAATGTAATATTTGAGAGGTGATTGAAGAAATGGAGTTTTCTCAGCAGCTTCTTTCTCAATTATAAAATTTTCATTTAAATGATCAATCTGCCTTTAGAAGGCTAAAATGGCAAAGGAAATGTAGGATTCAAAGCTGTGGGGCATATGCCCCACTTTCGGGGGGGGGGGGTTGTACCCGCAGGTCCACAGTCCCACAGGTCCCCTACGGGCGCGGGAGGCCAGACATTTCCGAGCCTAACAAAGCCTCTCTGTGAGAGGGCCCCGCAGGGTCTCTGTCTCACAGAGAGGCTTACACGCAAAGTCGCCAGTTTGGCCTGAGTCCCTGTGGCTTTTGGGCCTGTATTATGACTTTTTTACTTCTTTTATTTTTAATCATTCATCCCAGAGGCTCAATGCTTAGCCTCTTGGATGTCCGTAATCCTCCTTTCTTTGCGCTTCCAATGGTGTTTTTTTTGCAATTTTATACCGTTGGGAAGTGTTTCATCCCTCTTCCAAGACCTGGCTCCAAAAGCCGGGCTCATCGTCGAGTATGCACTTGAGCCTGGGCAGCAAGCATACATTCCGGAAGATGATATGTACAGCAGTTCATGAGCTCTCTGACTCTTTCCGAGTCCTGCTGTATGAATCTGGCTAGCAGAACAA
>SMGU01001813.1:0-29803 GCA_004348175.1 Puccinia novopanici | reverse complement strand
TAGTAGTAAAATCAACAACTCATTTCTCTAAAAATTTCAACAATGGTAATGCTGAAAGAATTCTAGGACATGATTGTATTTCCTCATTAGTAGTATTGATGGATTGGAGTTCCAACATGGGAAATTTGAAGGATGTGGATGGTAAATTTGATCTGTTTTGTCTGTCTTTGTCATCTATTTGCAGTGTGATCAGTTGCAAGTTGGCTGTCAGAAGTGATGAAGACAAAGTTTTCCTCCCTAGGAGTATCCATCATCACAATTTCTATGAAGTCACCAGGGAGTTTTCTGTCTGCTTGATGGGATCAGAAGGAGTGTCAGGGCCAAAGGACAATGCCAGTGGTTCTACCCACACAGTTTGGTCCTGATGCTGCACTATCTAATTTTTTGAGGGATTTAGCTGTCTGTTTTTCAGAGGTCTTTTGACCAATAGCTGAGGTCTCAGGCAAGCCAAGAACCATTGAAGATCTAGTGAGCACTGGAAATTCAGCACATTTTCCTTTACCAATGAGACAAATTTTGCCTGCCTTGTTGGGTAAAATTAAGAAGCAGCTAGCAGGACTTATTTGTCCCTTTACTTGGGCTTGGTTGTTACCCATATTAATGGTTAAGCACCCATTGTTGGGGAAGGCTTGTCTATGTGTTAATTATATGAAAGTGGATTTAGTGACCAAGAAGGACCAGCACCCATTGCCTTTGATCCAGGAATTTTTTTGAAACTTTCATGAGGGAAGCTTTTTTCTTTTCCAAGATTGATCTCCAGCAGGTTTTCTGTCAGCTATGTATAGCTGACTCTTGTTGGAATTCCGCCTATGTCTATTTTTCTCCGCCGTGATCTGCGTGCTCTACAAGTGAAAGGCCGCGTGAAACCTCTTGTCAAACCTAACCTAAACCTAGCCCATCCTCAAGAAACCTAATCAATCTCAGAATCTCACACTACCGCGAGCTTGACCTCGTGGTAAAACTCAATCCGCTCCCTCTGAATATTGCTCCAGGAACCTCCTCAGTTACTCGCTCCAGCTACAGTCTCCTCCAAACTCAATCCGCTTCACTCAAGACTCCTCAGTCTTGCTCCATCATCGCTCAATCTTCTCTCTCGCTCCATCGCTCAATCTTCAGCCCTCTTCGGCTCAGCTCTACAACTGGCACTTGGCTGTGATTCTTCATCACCTTGGTGAGAAGCAGAGATGGATTCCTTTCCCTTTTCTAGTTCTCTTTCACTCTCCTTCTATCATGTGATTGTATTGACTCTTATTCTTCTTTAATAGTGCCCTTTCTCTTTGTCTCTTTGCTCATCTCAGTCTGTCGTGCTATCACAAATCAGTGTGATCTTCAACGGTATGCTATTAGTCTATCAATCTTGTCTTTCTTTCTTTTTTGTTTAGCTTCTTTTCTTTCTTCTATCCTCTTGTCATTCTGATTGTTTTTTTTCTCTTTAGTGTCTGGTTCTGTTCATAATTCAGCTTCTTTGACTTGTTAACTCTGATGTCCCTAAAACCACCTTTGTTACTAAGTATGGTCATTTTAAATGGTGAGTGATGCCTTTTGGTTTAGTGAACACACCCAGTACATTCCAGAGGATGATTACTTGCCTGCTGAGGGGATTGACCTGGACAACATCCTCATTTATTCCAAAACCAATAGTTGTTTACATAGACCACACTTCCTTCACCTACCTTGAAATGCAGGACCTTCTGACAAAATTACTGTGCAGCTGGATTGAAGATTTTCCAAAATGGATATTGAGATTTTCTATCAAAAGGGATCCAATAAAATTTTCCCAAATACCTTGTCTTGACAGAGTGACTTGGCTGTATTGAAGGAGATTACAGGTCAGCTACATGAGACAGATTGGCCTTTGATCATTCCTTATTTATAGGAGGAAAGGGACTTTCCCAATGGAATTCCAGAATGGTTGTTCATTTTGGAAAAGGAGAACAAACACCTTTTCAAGTACAATACTGACAACAAGATCTTGATCTATCTGGGCTGAAAAGGATTGTTGGGTAGGTTGCCTGTTATTGCCTTTGCATACAGGTTTGATTTGCTTCAATTGGTTCACAACAAACTGGGCCATAGGGGCCAAGACAGCACTTTGCAGATCCTTTGAGGTTGACGTTGGTGGCCATAGAATTACAATGATGTCCAGAGTTACATCCGTACGTGCACTTCATATCAGATACATGAAAGGCCCCACACAAATCAAGAAACAGGGTTGCAGCACCCTCGGCCAGTGGTAGGACCCCTTGAGAGATGGTCCTCTGACTTGGTACAGATTCCATAAAGGAAAATTTAAATGGATTTTGACAGTGGTAGATCACTGCATTTCCTGGCCAGCGGCTGTTCCATTGAGGGATGCTTCCACAGCAGAGTTGGCTGAGGCCATTTCCCAACACATATTTGTTCCTTGTGGGGCACCTAGAAAGTTCCTCACACATAGGGGTTCAAATTACTTGTCTAATGGTTTTCAGAAGTTCCTAATAACTGCCTGGATGAAGAAATTGTTGACTTCTGGTTACTACCACCTACAAAAAAATGGAAAAAATGAGTGGTTTAATGGTATTTTGGAGGCAAGACAGATTCAGGGATGTATGCATCCCTGGCATTTAGTTCTTTGTTTTGTGCGGGACTTATATCAGTCCCTCTCTTGTGGGGGCTTTTCCCTCAGTTCTTATTTTTCTCGTTCTTTCTTCGGAGAAATCCTATCTCATTTCCATGGCTTCACTCTATGCCTCACTTAGCCTGCTTGGAGCCCTGTTACATGCCCTAATGTCCTATGATTGAGCTCCAAATACAGCCCACTGGCAAAGATGAACATGCCACTAATTGTTACATCACCAGCCACCATGAAGATACCACCCACTGGTCCCCCATTGTAATGTCTTCCACCATCCCCTCATGACATCAATGACTGATGGTCAACGATTTCAAAAAGAGTATTCCTGGCCAGAAGTGGTATTTCACACTTTATGGATGCCAGTAGGGCAACCAATGTACCAATGGTTGTTTAGACTTCAAAGTCGTCGTGGATGCCGTCAGGGCAACCGGCGTACCGATGGTTGCTTAGGCAAGGCTGAGCGGTTTCCCATTCATGCTGACATTTGCCACACTTGTGAGTTGTGAGCTGATGCTTCCCGTCGCATGGGTGGTGCTCTATGCTGGCGGAACAGATCCATGTCCAGGGGCAATCCCACGCATCGACTGTGGAAGTAACGTCCTCGCTGTTGCACTTCGCGCAGTGGACGGCGGCGGCAGGGGTCAACTGTATCATGCCTTCCCCAGCCATCACCTGTTGGCAAGCACACCCAGAAGTACTGCCCACATCATGGCTCTTGCTAGGTACTTGGGTGCCATCGGGGCTCGAACCAGTTTCTGATGAGCGGGGATGAGTATGTTGTGTTACGGAAGGTCGCAGTGATTAACAGTTTCGACTATGCCGTCGCACAACACTCTTGAGAGGCAGATGCTACTTTAACTGAGCTAAATCTGACCCAGGATAATTTGGGGATGAAAGATGTTGGAAAAGTAGTCATTCGAATGCAATGGTTTATCATCCCAAATATTATTTAAATAAAACAATCTCGTGACTTGACGACGAGCCTTGCTCGCTCGGTTTCTCCCCACTCCTCATCTGTTTCAACAAGGAAATTACTCGACCTTTTCAGGACATTGCAGATTTTCTCCAGGCTGGAGAGTAAACGCAAACCAAGCCTATTCATCATGGCCAGCCAGACACAGCAGGGTCTCACTGGGTCATCGGCCCCAGCCGCCAGCCAGGTCGTCGTCCAAAGGAACGCCAAAAAGTTCAAATTTATTATTCCCTCCCCCAACGTCTAAAGACAAGGAAGGGGAGCGCACGTATAAGCTTGGTAAACTTGCTGCTGCTGCCTTCACAATCTTTGCCCAGGTGAGCGCCTTCTCTCATCTTCTTGTATATTCTATGTTAACTTGGCTAATTCCCTCGATCGGAGGCGCGCCGGGCGTCGGCGCGAAGCGACCCTCCCAAGGTTAATGTTTTGACATTAAAAACAAGAAAGGTTAACCACGAAAAGGTTGGAGTGTAGAGCAAGCTCAAGCTCCTGGCGATCATGTCCAGTTGACCAGAAATTTCAGGGCCGGTCAGTCTCCTCCTCTCCTGTTTTGTGGTGTATCTACAAGGAATAAAAATGTTGCGGTAAAATGTGATTTAGATTCAAATGATTCAATTCAATGATATTAAGAGAGGTCATGATGCTCTTTACAAACGAGCATGGACTTTCAACACGATCAGCTGGGAGGCCCTTCCTTCGCATACAAGCATGTTGCTGCTCACATTCCGTTGTAGTACTTATCAGTTCGGAATCGAAGCCGGAGTTGGGTGAAGGCTTGAACTTGGTATAATCCATCATCATCAGCCTGTCTATGTGTGACTATATATCTCTTGCTGAGCTGGAAGTGCCAGCTGACCCGTAACCCAGCACCTAGCCTTGAGATGGAAAAGGTGCGGCCGGGATGGCCTTGCAGATGAGAATGGATGGTGAAGCAACCTCGTTTTGAAGAAGATCAAGAAATCCAAATTTGATGCATTACATATAATTACAATCAATATTTACAATCCACATCTTTTTTCTTGTGTATTTCTTCTTACGTCACCGGGATCATCATTCTCAAAGGCTTATAACTTGATCAAGCGCATTGATGGCAGCATTCATGCATGTATGCGCTATCTTTCAGAGTCATTTCCCCTTGGGGTCATGAGCAAGGCATGTTCAAAGGCACTGCGATTGTTACGGCCCTCTTGATCAGGTATTACACTTGACATGATTATTGATTCTCCGGAAATGATGGTTGTCTCAATGCGAATTTAGCAGGCCTGATCCGTGTGGTGCAATTGGATCACTTAAGCACTAGACTCCGTTCCACCCATTTCGAAGTTATCCGAGATCGCCCTCAGCTCGATCATCAGCTCAGCTTCCTCCATGAGGTGGTCGCTAATTCCCTTTCGCGCGCATACACTCATGTCTAGTGAGCACGCTTCCGCTCAGTCGTGCACCTTGATGACTTGATGCTCCTCCTCTCTCATGACTGTGATCACCCAAAATGCCCGGTGAGTTCACGCCAGGTGTCCTCTTATAAATCGATCCATGAGTCGCCCGCATGTTGTAAGATACCTGGATCAAGCATCGGCTCCGGCTTGGAGGAAACGACAACGTTCATGTTTCTCGTGGAGGTGGATGATATGTTGGTGAGAGTCGCTGTCGTTGTGGCTGGACTACATGGCTGGCTGAAGAATGCAGGTGAGGCTGGTACCATAAATATTTACATAGTATACGCGCCTTGGACAACAAGTTTTAAGTTTTTCGGGTGTAGGAAATTCTGTTTTTCCTGTTTGGATTCGATTTTGGGGCCCACGTCTTTGAGCATACATACACGCACTGCTGCTGCAGCCAGTCTCACCAACAAAAGAAAACGACGTCTCCAAACAGGAGGCCGGTCGCGCCTCGTGCCGGCGAGTGGGACTCAGTCAACCCAACCTTCCCGCCGAGCTAACGCCGATGTCATCTATCTGTTCGCGCATGGATGCAAACTCGCTTACACACTGCATGACTCAATTTCCAATCGAACCTTTCAGAGTTCACTCTAAATTTAGATTCATTTATTTATTTATTTATTTATTTTATTTCCCCAACTGGCTTCCCTTTACCGTCTCGACCAACTCCATGACCCCTCCCACTGGCCGGTGCCCGTTTCCTCAGCCTTCTTCGTCCCTCTGAGTCTCATCCACCCGTAACAGCCTCCTATCGCTGCTTACTTGCATCCGACAATCCATATTTTCCTCTCCAGTCTCTTCGACAACACCACCACCTCGAACAGTAATATATACAGCCAGAGAATTCTCGCCGCATACATTGTACTGCAGTCTCGAGCCAATATCAAACCACTGCGCCTCTCAAAATCTCTTTCTTACAACTTTTTTTGATATATTAATTTGCGCGTCTCTCTGATCTACTCCCGCCAGTTTTTTGTACAGCAATGGATCACCTTTCTCACATTTGCACTCCCAGACGCGCTCGCCCTCTTCTTCTCTCACCCCGCAGACATTCTTCCCTTCCTCCTCACCAACGGTCTGTCTGGATCTCTCCCATGCCTCTTCTTTATTAAATCCCTTTTGTACCGCCCCAATGTCAAGCTTCAACCAATATACCCTTCACCAATCTGAAGCCCATCCCATATCCCGTTCCCAACCTCATCCTCATCACGTCTTATCCACTGCCCTCGGCTCCACATTAGTCCATCCCAATTCATTCCCCCCCAAAGCTACCTTAACATGGGCTCTGGTGGTGCGTGCCGTTGGTATCAGGTTTCATCATGTCCTTCAAGAGCGCTTTGCTAATCCCTTTTTTTTGTTTTTTTGGGTTTTGGTCCAGGTGCTTTCCCATCGCCGATCGGGGTGGCTTCGGGAATTTAACCCACCATTTCATCCCGCATACCCCTCCTACAATGGATGTCCACTGGCAATATCTGCTGCCGCCCCTTTCGTGCCCATGACACAAATGACTTACCCAGAAAACCTCCCAAACGATACCCTGCAGCACAACCGTGTTTGTCGCAGTCTCCCGCTTGTATCACCGAAGAAACATTGAAGGTAAATAGGTTTTTTTATACGTCTTTCAACAGTCCCTTTTGTTCCTTTGATATATGGATACTCACCCATGCTGTCCTTAGACTTTCTTTCAGAACTTTGGAGAAATTACCTATGTCAAGATTCCGCCGAATAAGGGATACGGCTTCGTAAAATACGCCAAGCGGCGGACGCGAAACAAGCCATCATCAAGATGAATGATTTTCCCATCCATGACAAGTCCCGTCTACGGCTTAGCTGGGGACGATCATTGGGAGACAAGAAAGTTGAATATGTCAAAAAGCTGTCATCCACGCTCGGATTTCTTTCGAATCGGTCTGGAAGATAGTGCAAGGCCAGGACCCTACCGCCATCAAGCAGATCGTATCGACAGTATGTGGCCGTAGTAGTATTCAAAGCCCACCGTATACACCATCCAACCTACCTCCAACAAATGGCTTGGATCCACTTCTCTACCACGTTGAAAATTTCAATGCTCCCGAGTTCACTCCTGTCGCCACAAGTAACGCCAGTCCCACGAACCTCTTCCAGAGCGTACTCCCTAACCGCACCATCCCGGGGGTCGCGACTGGAACTGAGGACTTTCCGAGTACCCATACAGTCACGGGAGAGCTGACTGATCAAGACTTTCGGAAAGGTTCAACAGCTGGCTCTAAGATGGAGTCTTCTCTGCCAGTCATCAATCCGCGCCCCAAGGCGCTTTCCCATGGTTCGGGGTCCGCCTCTCTTCCTCCCCCTTCGTGGGCCATGCGCCATTCTTGGCAAGAATTGTTTCCGAATGGGAACTGTTCACAGCCAGTAGAAAGCCCCACCAGCTCGGTGGACGGCATCCGTTTTCCAGAGGTCCCTACTAGCCGCCGGGCACGATTCCTCCGTCAAGTCTCCCACCTTCCCTCACGATCACTTCACGCCCTCATCTCAGTCTCATCATATCGGTGGATCTCCCGGGAGTGCGCTTCTTTCGAGCAGCCAAGCCAGCTCCATGGATAGCTTAGATGCCTCTTCTTTCGGATTAAAAAATGCGGCAAAAGATTACAACATCCCAGTGGTCAGAGAAAGGGACGAGTATGAGTTAAGTTGCGATGGATTTCTTCACGAGCTATTGGAAGAGGAGGGCCGAAAGGGCGCACTGCCGTTGGACCACCAATCCTCCGCCTTCCATAGAACGCCGTCCTCCCACAATCCACCGGGCGATGCATCGGTACCAGATCTGTCAGTGTGGAGTGCTCCATCTTTAAGCAAGTCATCGCCGCTATCAGAGCGAGACAGCTCAGACTGGCCGCGCACGTTCCTGGTATCCAAGACCACCAGCGAGATTCAAACGATGAGAAACATATTCGATTCTGCCTTCGAAAGCTCCACCACCTCTCAGTCGCATCCAATCCGCGAGACGGACGACCCTAGAAATGATCAACCCACCAACCCCACCACCACCTCTTCATCATCTACAACCCGCTTGGATACCTGGAGTTTCCCAAGCTTCGCCAGCAATTCTGGTTGGGGTCATAACCCGCTTACCAATCCACCACCCCCAAAACTCTCCCCCGCTCTAGACACCGGGATCAAATCGTTAGACAACTTCTACACCCTATCACTATGAGCAACCCTCCCCCACCAAAGAAATGAAGGATTCTACATGATGCAATATTCTCTATTTCCGTGCAAGATCTCTCAAGTCCAATCCGCCCACATGCATACAAAACACATCTGTCAAAATGTACATCCGCGCAAACAATCTAATTTTTTTTAGCCTGTTATTTTTTTTTTATATCATATTATTATGTCTGTCTCAAGTTATCATGACGACTATACCATGGTGGTACTTCATATCTTCTCTCACCACGCTTCCCCAACCCCACTCACATACACACAAACCTAAATCAGTTCCTGAGTCTGCACCCTTATTTTTTTTTTTTGTTATATATATATCTATGAGATAGCGCCTGACTGCCATGTATGTTCTGCTATCATATCTTATGCTCGCCCTCATATATCTTATGCTGGCCTTCATATACCTTATGTTGCCCTCTCATCTTGTGAGAGTGTCATCGATTTCACGAAAAGATAGTAAAAGTAAGGTGTGGTGTTTACTGTTCCACGATAGTATTTTAACACAGCAGTTTTTTTTTTTTTTTTCTTTGGGGCGGCGTTTGGGGTCACTCGCTCTGCGTTCACCAGAAGAAACGAGACGCGCCGCGTCGTGCGAGTGGGCGTGTACTTATGAGGAGGGGCTGGTTTCTGTGCAGGCCGGGCGGAGATCTTAGCGTCACTGAACTCGTAAGGCACTCTCATGATGGGGTGGCCATGGCAGGATGGCCATGGCAGGATTGTTATTTCTGGATGAGGATGAGATCAACAGGGCTTGGGCGGCACGAAGCTGTGTAGTGGTAATCCTCGACAAGATGATGGGAATTTGGTATGAGCTTGTTGTATGCGCGAGTAGTGCGACTCCGCGCGAGTCAAGACGCGCCAGAGGGAAAGCGATATTTCTGTCTTGAATTTATATCTCCACCGGTACAGAGAAGACCCGCATGACCACCAGACCTCTCTCCGAACTGCCGCCTAGCACCGCCAACCACTCGACTGTAATCGAAGGCTTACTTACGAGTCAGTAAGGCCGCCTGCCACAAGAAATCTCCCATCGATCGTTTCGCACACAAATCTCGCGATGCACATTGTGGAACTCATTCTCGACGGCTTCAAGTATGTCCCTCCGCAGCTCCCTCTCCCAGATACGGAAGCCACCGAGCACTGATGTGAATGTGGTTGCATCCAAGATCCTACCCGGTGCGGTTAGTACCATCATCCATGCGTGTGTGTGTGTGTGTAGGTTGCGCAACCTGGAAATCTGACGGCTTGGTGCTCTCGAGCGTTTAGGACAACGATCAGTGGATTCGACCCCTCTTTCAATGCCGTCACGGGCTTAAATGGATCGGGAAAATCCAACATCTTGGACGCGATTTGTTTTGTGCTCGGGATCACCAATCTGTCCGCCGTCAGAGCCAACAACCTGCAGGACCTGATCTACAAACGAGGCCAGGCTGGCGTCACCAAGGCCAGCGTCACCGTCGTTTTCGACAATCGCGATAAAACTAAGTCGCCACTGGGCTTCGAGCAGTACGCCGAAGTCACTGTCACCCGACAGGTAATCACATCCAGATGCTGTTTAACACCCCTTCTTCCAAATTAATCTCTCTTTTTCCCTCACCCCTTCTGGCTCGTAGATATTAATGGGCGGCGCAACAAAATATCTCATCAATGGCCACCGTTCAACCCAGAACTCAGTACAAAATCTCTTTCAATCAGTCCAACTCAACATCAATAACCCAAACTTCCTCATCATGCAAGGTTCATTTTTTTTTCTCTTCTGTCTCTTGAAAATACCGCTGAATCTGACGGCTACTTTACACCCACTATCATCAGGAAAAATCACAAAAGTCTTGAACATGAAGCCACAAGAGATATTGGGCATGATCGAGGAAGCTGCCGGCACTAGCATGTTCGAAGAACGGAAAGAAAGGCCGTCAAGACCATGGCCAAAAAAGATAAAAAAATGGAGGAGATTCAGGATGTTGAGTCCGGCTAATGTCCTGTTGTCATAATCAACACACACAGTCTGATGATAGTGTTCTACTACGCAGCTTTTACGAGAAGAAATCGAACCCAAGCTCAACCGACTGAGGGAGGAAAAAAGGACGTACCTTGCGTATCAGCAAAACGAAGCACAGCTCGAAATTCTAACCAGGCTGTGTTTGGCCTGGGATCACCATCAAGCTGACAAAAGTTACAAGATATCATGGCTCAGATTGAGGCGAAGAACCAAGAAATTCGTCAGGTCGAGGCAGATCAAGATCGCTTGAACAAAGAAATCCGTACCATTGACGAGGAATCCGTGCGGATCAATCGGAAAATGGAGCAAGAATCGAAGAGGGGCGGCAAGGTTGAAAAACTTGAAAAGGCTCTCACCGCACTTTCTACCGATCTTGCTCGCCTCAATACTCAAGTTGAACTTAGTCAAAAAACCTGGACGGAGGAGAAGACGAAAGTTCAGGAGTTGATTAAAGCTGAGAAAGATTTGTCGGCCGTTCTAGAAGCCAAAAAAGCACAGGCGACCGACTTGAACAGCCAGTTTGCTCAACTGAAGGCGGAGTTCGATAACTCGACACTTGAACTGAAAAAGCTGAAGAGTTATTACAAACACTAGTGACGGGGTTGACGAACGATGAATCCGAGGGTGCTAATGCGGGTGGTTACATGGGACAACTTGCGAACGCGAAACAGCAGGTAGCTGATCTGGCCTCAGAAGCTGAGCAGGCTCGCGTCAAGATCGCTCACTTGACCAAAGAACTCAAGGAGAAGGAACCGAAAGCCAAGAAGCTAGAGAAAGAAGGCGGGGGTGCTGCCTTTGAGTTGCAAAAAGCGCAGGCCGAAAAGAAGCAGTTAGAGCAGATGTTTGAAAAAATTGATTGGGACGACAGCGCCGAAATGACCCTGCGACAACGACGGGATGCGGAATCTGATACGGTAACCAAACTGACGGCCGACGTGAACCACATCAAGAGTCGTCTGAGTCAGTTAGATTTCACCTACGCAGACCCCGTGAGAAATTTCGATCACTCGAAGGTGAAAGGACTCGTTGCCCAATTGATCACAGTCGACCCCTCTAGTCTGAACCAAGTCACAGCTCTCGAGGTCTGTGCGGGCGGCAGACTCTACAATGTGGTTGTGGAAGATAATGTGACCGCATCGCAACTTCTGGACAACGGTCGGCTGACGCGTAAAGTCACCATGATTCCCCTAAACCAGATCCGTGCATTCGTCGCTTCCGCCGGCCAATTAACCTCGGCTTCCAAGGTTTCCAACAACTCGGCCAAACTAGCCCTTCAACTAATCGGATATGATGCGGACGTTTCCAAAGCGATGGAGTTCGTCTTTGGGAATACTCTCATCTGTCCTGATGCCCAGACCGCGAAGCTCGTAACCTTCGACCCCAATGTACGCATGAAGAGTGTCACGTTCGATGGGGATATTTACGACCCTGCGGGCACTCTGTCCGGCGGTTCTAAGCCCTCCACATCAGGAATTCTGATCAAAGTTCAGGAGTTGAAGAAAGTTGAAAGCCTTCTGCGTCACCATCAATCCAATCTGCAGCAGATTGAACAGGAATGGCTCGCCGCTAAATCTAAGATCGCTCAATTTAATCAGACTAAGAAAGATTTAGACCTCAAGTCCCACGAGGTTAGCTTGTTGGAAGAAAGGGTCAAAGAAAGTAATACGACTCGGGTCAGTCGAATTCCGTTTTTTTTTTATTTATGGGGGTTTCCTTGGCTTACATAGATATATAAATATTAGATTATTTCAGAAGTCGCTTCGATCAAGAATACGTTGGCTGAATTGAATGCCTTGATTGCGAGCTCGAAACAAAAGCAAAGTGCGGCAGAAGCGGAATGTAAACGTCTACAAAAGGAGATGGATGATTTCAAGAACAACAAAGATTCAAAGCTGAAGCAAATTAAGGTAATGCATCATCACATAGGTCTTGTATCATGATCCTGACAGAAAGCCCTTATATACAGGCCGACATAGTTCAAAAAAAATCAAACATGAGTAAAACCTCAACGACAGTCAAAGCCATGCAAAGGGAGGTGCAAGGAGTTGACATGGAAATCGGTTTGTTGGTTTTTTTTGTCAGCTGTGTAGTAGAAAATTTAGCTCACTGTTGTGTGGGTCGCACACAGAACAATTGGCTAGTGATCTTTCCTCGGCAAAGAAGGAAGTGGAGGAAGCAGCAGAGGCGGTTGAAGCAGCCAAGCAAGAGCATGAAGCGTTGAAAGCGAAGCTGCAACAAGTCAAGGTTCGTCTTCCCGTGCACAGTGATGTTTCGGATGTTCTTTCCATCCATGAGCTGAACTGACCGGGTTCCCCTTGGATCGTAGGAAGAGCATGCCCGAGCGGACAATGAATATAAGCAGGAAACGAAGCGGCTGGATGTGTTTCGACGAGAGCTAGCGGACATGGAGAAGGCCAAACAAGCCAAGTTGGAAGTGGTCGGGCAGGTCGACTCCACCATCTCATCCCTGCGCCACAAGATCGACTCGTTCTCACGCGAGCGTAAAGGCGCACACGACGTCATAGAGCGGATAGAGAACACGTATGAATGGGTGGCTGGCGCCAAAAAGTCTGCCCTCTATTCTTCCCCCCTTTTTTTTTTCTTGTAGTGGATCAACACTCTTGCTCATGATTCTCGTCGCCTAGGCTGTTCGGTCAGCCCGGAAGCGAATTCGACTTCTCCGGCCATCGCATGAAGGACAAAAAGGCCCAGCTGGAAAGACTCGAAGCGGACCAACACAAGATGCGGAAAAAAGTCAACCCGAAGGTCTTGCACATGATCGACAGGCACGTCTCTCTGTGCCCATGATATATGAGAATCAAAAATGGACGGTGGGCTGACTCGCCTTGGACTTCCTTAGTGTCGAGAAAAGGGAGAAAGAGCTCACTGCAAAACATTCCACCGTGATCAAAGATAAAGGCAAGATCGAAGAAACCATCGCACGGCTGGACGAATACAAGCTGGAAGCGCTGACGAAAGCATGGACGACGGTGAACGGGTATGTACCCCCGATGTCTCCCATCAAGACCATGTGTTCTTATCGCTAGAAAGCCTCTCACCCTAGATGCCATTCTTTGTTGCTTGGAAACATGATGAATGGTGCAGAGAATTTGGGCAGATATTCGACACGCTTCTGCCGGGGAATTGGTGTGAATTACAGCCGGCAGAAGGGATGACGTTGTCGCAAGGGTTAGAAGTTCGGGTGCGGCTGGGGTCGACCTGGAAGTCGAGTCTCACGGAGCTCAGTGGGGGGCAAAGGTGTGTTCCCTTTCCCCCCTGTGAAAGCCCGGCGTGTGGCGCTGATCTCTCTCTCTGCCCCGCTCCCAGATCCTTGATCGCGCTCTCCCTCATCATGAGCCTCTTGAAGACTCACCCCTCGCCCATATACATCTTGGACGGTAGGTCATCCACTCCGTCTGCGTTGATTCGGCTCTCCCTTGATGGTAAAGGTCTCTTTTGATGCACAGAGGTCGATGCCGCCTTGGATCTACAACACACACAAAACCTGGGTCTGTTATTCAAACATCGGTCAGCCTTCCTCTCCGGCCTCTTCCTCGTCTCGCTTTTATGCTTCCAGAATCCTCCTCTTTTGTCCAACAGCGTTGACTTTTTTTTTCGGCTTGGTGGTTAGGTTTAAGGGCAGTCAGTTTATCGTCGTGTCGCTCAAGGAAGGGCTGTTCACGAATGCGAATGTGTTATTCCGCACCCGCTTCAGGTACGTGCCTTAAAACGCCTGCCTGTGTTTCCCTTAAGAGCCCCCCGCAAAATTGCGTGATGAGAGAGGCACAGGCGAGATATTAATGAGGTTCTTTTTTTTTTTTTTTGGATTGGACAGTTACTTTGGACATGGTGGAGCAGAGCAATACATTCGATCACAAATAATTAAGCAATTGCCACGGTGCGCGGTGACCATGTTATGGGGCTGTTCGTCGGGGATGTTACATGATCAAGGTGACTTTGATCCGACTGGGACGCCGTATGCTTATTTGATAGCCGGATGGTGAGCCTCATCCCACCACCCACACACAAACACGCCTTCGTTTCTCTTTCGAGTGACTAAGTTGATATCCTTCCTTGACATCAAGTCCCGCCTTGCTGGCCAACTTGTGGGACGTGACGGATAAGGACATCGACAAATTGGCCCTCGACCTTTTCGTCAAAACCGGCCTCCAACGCCCATCATCCGCTCCAGAGCAATCTGATGAAAATGCGACCCGATTATCCATGACTTTGACTGGTGCACTAGCCTTATCAAGATCCGTGTGTCAACTAAAATATCTTAACGGTAACAAGCCCATCACCCTCTCTCTTTTTTCTTTTCTTCTCCCGATTGTTGGCTTATATTCTCATTTTGTTTTCTGACTAGGCGCTGCCCCTGTCGTCTACGGCATCCCCGTCAAGTTCCAAGCGAGGAAGGACGCCGCTTCCCAGGCCTGCTGCCCCCCTGTATCCTCGCCCCTCTCCTCACCCCTGTCATGATAATTGCCCATAGATACCTCTCTCCGGTTTACATCCTTGTCAGTTTAATTTCTTGATGGCATCCAGCATCCATGTGTCTATGTCCCCCGCGCTGCTTCCAACTTCCCCTTGATTATATTATTTTCTTTACTGTTTTGTTTCACGCATTTTATGTGTTGTTGTATCCCTCCCCGCTTGTGTGTGTGTGTGTCGCGCGCTCTGCTTGCTCCTCTTTGTTCAACACCCTTCTCTGCTCTGTCCATTGATCGTCTCAAACACACAACACCGTAGCATACCTGTACGTCCCGCTCCCATGTATGTTCCTCTCATATAATAATAATAATAATCTGTAGAGGCAAGACCAAAAAAAAAAAAAAGTGAGTGTTTGTGGAGAGAGGCGGGGAAAGTGGGGGAAGGAAAGACCGCTGATGATTTTGTTGATGATGTCAGGTTCGCCGGTGACGCCGAGGGACTTGAAGGCGGCGTCGCCGAGGCCGCGCGAGTTAGCGAGGCTTCCGCCCCAGCGGGATTCGCCGAAGCTGTCGGTGATGAGGCCGGTGCCGATCCTGCGGAGTCTCTCCGCCTCGACGCGCGAGTCCGGATGGTGGTTCTCGGTCAGCGCGACCACCTTGCCATCAATCGCCGAACAGAGCAGTCCCGAGGTGTCCCCCACGTGTCCCACCACTAACGATAACAACGGCGAGCTGAAGAATGGCCACGTCCTGCTCCCTGATTCTTCTTCCTCGCTCTCCATCCCCAGCGGCGTCAGCATCACCGTCGTCGCCACCGCCCCTGACTTGGGATATCTCTTCATCAGCTCTTGATCCGCCAGTAAGAAGCTCAGCGATAGTCGTTCATCCACTCCCATCACTACTTCCTTCTCATCCCCCGCTCCCGATGGTCTGCCTGGTTCTGAGTCTGAGTCTGAGTCTGATGGTGATGGGTGGTGGGATAGACCTGTTGAGCAATCTCCTCCAAGAAGCCGCCCCTGAACCTCCTAAAGTAGCCCCCGATGGAGCGATAGTTTCGGATGACCTGGGGATGTCAGAGGGGAGAGATTCTTCGAGGATACGGGGAATGCTCGGCGAGATATTGGGCCGAGTCAGCGCCGCCATGGCCATCGAAGACGGCGACGAAGAGGACTGATGATGATGGGGGAGTCGAGGCGGTTCGCTGGGGACAGGGAGGCGTGGTTGGTGGTGGTGTTGTTCCTGGGGTTCTGGTGCGATACCTGGCCTGGTTGTTGGCGATCAGTTTCTGGTAGTGTTCGGCCTTCAGGGCCGTCTTGGCCAGCTCGGCATGGCGCAGATTCAGACTGGCGACACAGACCGAGTCCTCCTGGTACGGCCGCTCCCCGCGTGACTGTGCTATGCCGAGCGTTGCCTCCGACGAGAGAGACACTCGTATCTTGCCCACCCTCGGGATCGAGTAGATCTGCGTCAGTCGTCGTTCGTAAACTCTTCTGAGTGAATTCATTTTCCTTTTCTACTTTTTTTTCTTCGCTCAACCACCAACAAGATGCCAGTCAGTCCACACATTCACTCCTTCCCACTCCCAACTCACTCACTCACTCACTCACTCACTCTCTTCACAGGCGTATCATTCCGCATACAACAATGCCGAACACTATCGTCCCGTCGCAAACATGGTCATCTTGCCTATTCGCTCCAAGATCAGAGGGCCAGCCCCACCTCTACGTGAGTGTATATTGCGCAAGGAAGGCAGAGCAAGCCACTGGCTGATTTTGGTATACAGCCAACCCGAGCGACATGGACATCGTAGATGAAGCCTTAGACCTGTTCAAGTCCAACTGTTTATTCCGCAACTTCGAGATCAAGGGCTGGCGGACCGGGTGCTGATCTATCTGATCCTCTTCATCTCGGACTGTCTCAACCGCATCGGCCTCCTCAAGCCCCACCAAAACAACAAGAACGAGGCCTCCAAACATCTCTTGAGCTACAGTCTCGATAACTTTTACTTGCCCGGAGAGCCCGGCTTCCCATGAATGGCATCTACGCCCCACCCAAGGACAAGATCGATGCCGGTCCGTCCCTCTACCTCTCTCTATCCTTTCCCTCAACACTCATCGTCTTGACCTTTTTTTTTTCTTTTCTAGATCTGCTCAAACAATACCTCACCCAGATCAGACAAGAATGCGCGATCCGACTGATCGAGAAGGTGTACAACACGCCCGACGGCAAGCCGAGTAAATGGTGGATGTGTTTCCAAAAGTCAGTCTCTTCTGTCCCACCCCGCCTCACTTGGAAAGAATCATTAACCCTTATTCCTGCAACATCTTCATTTGGTCTGTCGATCAGGAGAAAATTCATGGGCAAAAGCTTATCCTGAGAAAGACTTTGTCGTTGTTTTAAGACTCGACAAAAGAAAAGGCCCTGGGCTGTGATTTTTTTTTTTTTAATTCAGTATCGAATGTATTTTTGTCGTTTCTGTCATTGAAGTGTCGTAGTTGGATGTGCTATCGCTCATTAAATTTCCTGAGTCTCCACTCGACAGTGATCAATTGACGATGGCTTGTGAGATGACAGTGGCTGCTTTTCTGTGAATTGGTTATTTTGTGGGTTTGGGCACTCCGCGCCGAATTTTTTTTTCTTTTTTTTTGGCGGTGAACCACTTCAAACCAACCCACAACTGAAGGAACAATGTCCTCCGCAACTTCTCACCAGCAGATCAGGAACGTCTGCATCGTAAGTCAAGCTCACAACAGTCATCCATTCAACTATGCGCTCACATTCAGTCGCTTCCATAGTTGGCACATGTGGACCATGGAAAATCGAGCTATGCAGACTCACTGCTGGCAGCCAACAACATCATCACCCCAAGATGGCCGGAAACTGCGCTACCTGGACTCACGACCAGACGAACAGGAACGTGGCATCACCATGAAATCTAGCGCCGTCTCACTTGCTTACGCCACCCTTCGACCTGATCCCAATGGCCTCGAACAACTCCAACAGTTCAGGATCAACCTCATCGATACCCCGGCCATGTCGATTTCACCACCGAGGTCTCGACGGCTAGTCGTCTCTGTGATGGCGCTCTGGTCTTGGTGGACGTCGTCGAAGGAGTTTGCACCCAAGTCTGTCCACGCTCTTTGTCCCCCCAAAAAAGACATTGCCTAACAAGTATATGTATTTCCTGCTGCGCTCTCTTTAGACTATCTCAGTGCTTCGTCAGGTTTGGAACGAACAGCTGAAACCCATTCTCGTAATTAACAAAGTTGATCGTCTGATTGTGGAACTACGGTTATCACCTACTGAGGCCTACTATCATCTAGTTAGATTAGTCGAACAGGTCAATGCCATCATGGGATCATTCTTTTTCACCGATCGCATCGAACAAGATCTTCGCTGGAGGGAGGCTGCTGAACAATCCCAACTGGACTCCAAGCCCACCCACGAAAAACCTTTCACAGAGACGGACGATCAAGATATTTACTTTGATCCCACCAAGGGGACGTCATCTTCTCATCCGCAATCGACAACTGGTCTTTCAATATCGCCAGCTTTGCCAACATCTGGTCTAAAAAATTAGGAATCGATAAAGCCAAACTTGAATCGTGTCTTTGGGGTGATTTCTTCTTCGATCCCAAGTCCAAAAAAGTCCTGAGCAAGAAGCAAGCAAGTCTCAAAGGCTCGTCTCTCAAACCCATGTTTGTTCAGTTTGTACTAGACAACCTATGGGCCGTTTACGATTGTGTTGTCCTCAACCCGTCAGTTTCAGTTCATTGATGTTCTCAGATAGATATCTTGACCCATTCTCATGTCCAACCCCTCCATCTTCATTATAGTGATACGGCCAAGACTGAGAAAATCATTCAGAGTCTCGGGCTCAAGATCAGACTTCAAGATCTCAAGTCCAAGGACTCCAAAAACCTATTACTAGCCATTTGCTCACAATGGCTCCCTATTTCCAACACGACTTTCCGGACCATTGTGGCAAAAGTTCCTGATCCCATCACTTCCCAATCGAGGCGACTACCCAAGATGTTATATCCCGATCTCCCCGATATGACACAAGCTACCCCCACAACAACATCGAACGTGATCTCTACGCAGGTCGCTCTGACGATTCCAGTCATGTTGTCATCTATGTCAGCAAAATGTTTGCTGTGCCGATTAGCGAATTACCCCAGTTTCAGCGCAAGCAACTCACCGCAGAGGAGATGAGAGAACGCGGCAGAGCTGCTCGCGTCCCCACTCAAGCCGCGTCTGCTACCAATGGGGCTATTCCCATACAAGCCTCAGCTTCTGCGGAAACTGGTGCCATTGCCGACCCACCCTCTTCTGAATTACCATCAACTACGACTGCTCCTACTCCTGTCGCCGAATCAACTCAACCAGAAGATCCGACGAAAAATGGTGGAGAGCAGCCCACACCCGATGAAGGCGAGGCTCTGATAGGATTTGCACGAATCTATTCGGGAACGGTCCGAGTCAATCAGAAACTGACATGCGTCCTACCCAAGTACAATTCCAACAATCCTGACCGACTGAACTCGACACACTTGAAGACTGTCACGATCGAAACCTTTACACAATTATGGGAAGGTCGTTGGTCGAGACCACAGAAGTCGGAGCTGGACACGTGTTTGGCATTGGGGGTCTTGCTGGTAAGGTTTTGAGGAACGCAACGCTGTGTGCTCCACCCGTTTCAAAGGCAAACAACTGTGAGCGGGATGAAAATTTCAATGAGTTAATCAATTTAGCCGGAGTTCAACTCGCCGTAAGCATCCCTCCCTTCCTTCCGAAAGCCTGGTCAACCGATTTTGTATTAAATATATATGTATTTCATGTCGATATTGCTTTCCAGTCCGCACCGATCGTCCGTGTGTCTCTGGAACCCAAACAGCCTTCGGACATGCCTAAACTGGTGGAAGGTCTCAAGCTTTTGAATCAGTCAGATCCGTGTGTCGAAACTCTCATTCAAGATACCGGCGAACATGTCATTTTGACTGCGGGTGAACTGCACCTAGAGGCAAGCCATTTTTTTTTTTACCTTCTCACACCGGATGGTAAACGAAACACTGACCTCTCTCTTCGAGGTGATCAGCGATGCTTGAGGGATTTAAGAGAACGATTTGCCAAGATCCAGATTCAAGCCTCCAAGCCAATCGTGCCCTTCCGCGAGACGGCTGTTCGTGCCGCAGGTGAGTCCTTGGCATCAATTGATACACAAGCAAATTTTGATGGGATATTAAATCTATCCTGCTACTGCATGGACATTCGAAGAGATGGCACCACCCAAGACCAAAGACCAGCCACGTGGAACGATATGTGGATCTGTGTTAGGCGGCTTAGTTTCCTTTACTGTTCGGGCTATACCCATGCCCGGACCCATCACGAGTTACCTATCGAAGAACTCAGAGCTGATGCGCAGGATAAGCCTTCGTGAAGCGCGCAAGCTGAACCCCACCAACAGCCATTCGGACACCACTGCCACTGCTGAACCTTCTTCCACGAACAAGGAGGATCCAGCGGCGGCCTCGGTGACTGAAGAAGCACAGTACGAACAACAACAACCGAGTGATATCTCTCAGACGCCTCCCAACGATCCGGATTCTTTCTTTTGGGCCGGCCTTGTTGCCGCTTGCCAATCTTGCACTGATAACTCGACACCCGAAATCGATTGGGTCAAGTCGGTCGACTCGATCTGGGCTTTTGGTCCTAAACGAAGCGGCCCAAACTTTCTCCTCGATAAGCTACCTGGATCCGTGCGGTCGTGAGTCGGAAGAATAAAAATAACGATGGGTTGGTGAAAGCTGATGTCAAAAAATGTGCGCACAGGTTGAGAAGTCCTAACGGAAAAAAATCTCCACTGGAGGATAAAGCAGGATCCACGTTGGATAGCACCCGGGAGAATCATCGAGCAGCAGCAGCAGCCCGCTGATGTCGATGAGGGAATTCGACGATTCCATCGAGACCGCCTTCCAATTGGCCACCTTTAAAGGTCCCTTGTGTGCCGAGCCTATGTCCGGCCTGTGCTTCTCAATCGAACGGCTCGAGATCGACGGCGATGATCTTGCCGCGTCGGTTGAAACTAGTCAGTTTTTGCCTCTTTTTTTTTCTTTTATCTGGGACAACAAGAGGATTTGCACTTACGGAAGATTTATTATTTTGCGGGCCTTTTAGTTCGCTCCAAATGGTCTCAGCTTACCGGTGAATTGATCTCCGCTCTACAGGACGCATTCAAGTCTGCTTTCTTGGATTGGTCGCCTCGACTCATGTTGGCTATGTATACGTGTGAGATTCAAGCAACAAGTAAGTCCGCTATCTCCTTCGACCCGAGCGTCTGGCGCACAAGGGAGGTCTCGAAAGTGGCAAGAGAGTATTGGGAGATTTATTTAAGTGATTTGGATTGGAATAGCGGAAGTATTAGGGAAAGTGTATGGGGTGATAGCGCGACGGAAGGGGACGATCAAGTCGGAAGAGATCAAAGAGGGGACGACGTTTTATACGATAGTAGCGCAGATGCCGATGGTGGAGTCGTTTGGGTTCAACGACGAGTTGATGAAGAAGACGTCGGGGATCGCGCTGCCGCAACTGGTGTTTGACGGGTTCCAGGTGGCGTTCGATCTGGACCCCTTCTGGCTCCCTCCACCGAGGCCGAATTGGAAGACTTTGGCGCCCTCGCTGATAGGGAAAACTTGCCCAGAAAATACATCGATCAGGTCCGCAAACGTAAAGTACGTCCTGGTCCACTCCTGTCTTTCCCTCCTTCTCTTTTGACCCCTCTCTCTCTCTCTCTCGTTTAGGGTATGTTTGTCGAGAAAAAAATCGTCCAACATGCCGAAAAACAGCGCACTATGAAGCGCTAACAAGTCTCTCAAACCACCACCCGTTTTACTTGCCTCCCCCTTGGATCTTTTGCTTGTTCATGGCCTCTTTTCATGGTTTTCTTGAAATTTTACAACCAATTCTCTTGTCATCATCAACACCGCCACTGTCGATGGGTCTCGTTTTCAGAGGTGGCCGAGGTTTCATCATGTATCTTGATGGCCCTTCGCGAACAATATCTTGCTGCTGTCAATCGGCACACAAGATAACATGCCCCGCTCGTATGCAAGCTTAATGAAGGCTGTATGCACATCTGGAGGCTTTATAAGTAAGGAGTGCTCGGCTGGGCCCTTGCAAGTAAGTGGGGACTAGCTCTAATTGGAGCTCCAGGCTAAGATAATGCATGGTTAGTCTGCACCGATGCGGTTGACATTTTGGATTGATTCCCTTAATCTGGTCTAACTTAGCAACCAGTGCGGATGATCCTAGAACTTGAAGTGCAATGCTGAGGCCTTTTGATACGTCTCAACAGGCAATGCAAAACTGAACCCCCCGCCCCTTCAGTCAAGAATTAAAGGTGGAAATGATTGCGACCACATGAAAAATCTATGAAATTCCTGCTTGTCTCATCAGGTTCTGCTCATTCTCATGGCTTGGCAGACACTGATCAGAGCCCAAATCGCCGCGTTGGACTCCAGTTTCCTATATTTCTGTGCACTTTGATAGCAGCCTCGATGGACATGTTCTTTGTAGCGAGTTTCCAGGGTGGTGAGGATTGTCAGTTGAGCTGTCACAGACACCCCTTCATCCGGATGACCTCAGCCGGTAACCGCAGCCGCGCTGGTGCGCCTTGTCGATCGTTTCCATCAAAACCCGATTCGACAACGAGACGCCTCTGATGATGGCAAGGACTTGATCCAGGAAGAGTCCTGTGGCGTTGCTTTCACCCTCAGCGGTCAGCTTTCAGAGCATGAACAAGCAACCGATCACGCCATCCAGGTAATCTCCTCCATCCGGAAACATCAAAGAAATGGGACCCACAACAGCGTCAAGCATCCAAAATCCGCCTTCCGATTCCGGTGATCGCTCGGCTCTTCAGAAACTCATCCGAAAACTCACCGGAATGCCTGTAACGTTAAAAGAATTTTATGCCGCAGATAAAAATCATCATCAGCAGAGGCAGTCAACACATTCGGCCGATATGCAAAACTCTTCCCACCGTACTGGTAAAACTGTATCCATCAGAAAATTCATTCCAAACTTATTTCTACCCAATCCGCCTCTTGATCCTAACTCACAAGTCTCAGCAGTAGATGATGCAAATGATGGATCGAACGATTCATCCACGAGACAGATCATCTTGGAATCATTTTTAAAAAATAACGGCGGATACTTGGATGATAGTGAATCGTCTGCCACTTCGTCAGATCTAGATGACGAGAGTACCACTAATGAGGATCATCAAGACCAACATATCCAGCAGGGATACAATATCAACATCGTGGCCAAGAAACATCCATCGGAAACTTCCCCGATCAGCCGTCTGGGACGGCCCCCAAAAACCCATATCACTCTCATCAGTCGATCTCACATACACTACCGAAGAGATTATTGCAGTTGCACTTGACGTCCAACAAGCCCGATCATCGAATACACCCTGCAACCATCCTACTCAACAAATCAGACTATGAAGCTTGCCACCCATTCGTCAACTCATCCGACTTCCAACATCATAATTCGCAGGATGTCTACCATCGTAACTGTACCGTCAAGCCGCTCATCGATCACTTAGAGAACTCCCACGCCGTGAAACTCAGTCCAGAAAGATGCGATCGGAATGCAAGCGCACATCCTAAGCCCCGCCGCGGCTTCAAGAACCGAGCTTCGCAACAAACTCATCCCGAGGGTAAAGGATGCACGGGTGAACAATGCTGTGGTGATGTCGGGGACTGTGAGTCGAAGGAAGGTGAAGACGAGGCGGCCCTGAGTGTGAACCTGAAATACATCCGATGCTCCACCTTCCCAACCAAGAACTCGATCCTGCACTCACATCCGCGCCCTCAAGCCTCATCCAGCTCCCATTCTTCCTCGCTCAACCTCGATCAGACTTCCTCGACTTCCCAACGCTCGAGTCTTCGCCATCATGCCCACTTGCATCAGTTTAAATCACCCTTTAGAAACTTGGTCCTCGGCCATGACGACCTGTTAAGGTCAAATTAACCACATGCTTTCCACACAAATCACGCAGCTTGCAGGTCCCCCTGGTTCTTACCCTTTGGCAGAAGTAGCCCTCCCTGATGTGGTGCTGGTTGGTGTGTCTATTCACATGATTGGACCATTCTTGTTGAACTTAACCCTTTCTTCCAAGATCCATTCACTCGAGCAGAGCTATGCCTTGTTCAAACCTGTTCACTTTTTTTTTTTTTTTTTGGTCTTTGTGCTTCTCTTTCTATCGTTTTAATATATTGCAGATCAAGTTGTAAAACACATGTGCGTTATGAATTAAGTATCACCACTCGATGTATCTGCTGCTGATTCTTTTGGGATAACAATGAAGAAGGATGACAGATGTACTACTTGTAGGGAGAAGGAAAGACCATTTAGGGCCACTGTTGTGCAGAGCATTAAGGCGTGAAGAAAACAAGCAAACAAGAAAAAGGAAGGGAAAGAGGTGAGACTCTGTCTCTTGAGCACTGCAAAGATGGATGTTTTCCTTCTGGGAATTTGGCGTTTTGCTTCAGAGATTTTGTGTACTCCCATGAGCATGGATGGTCTCATCCATGTAGCAGTCTCCACTTATAAGGTGCCTCAATTGGATTTACGGTGAAAGTTGTTGCAGAGATTTAGCGACAGCAATGGGAGTCAAATTAACAAGAATATGAATCACAGCTTGTTGTAGACCTTTTGAAGCTCTTGGATATGACTGTTTCCAACAACCACAACAACAAAAAGAAAGGAAGGAAAAATTGGGAGGAGAGAGGTGCCAGCTTGTGATGATTTTAAATCTGGAACCATTAGCAATGCTGAGCTCAGGCCTGCAAGGCAGTAATGCTCTGACTGATTGAAAACCTGCTTTCTCTTCTGTCCTTTTTTTTTTTTGGAGATTATCTTGTGTCACCGGTACACACTGTGTTGATGTACTTGGTGCATATAAAAAAACTTTTTTTGTAAAAAAAATGTGCATGGGATAGTTCAAATTTGAGATCAGTAGGCATGAACAACTCTGGTTCATATTTGAACCTCAATCAAGTTCCTCGTTCATGCCCCTGCCAACTCTAGATTGTATTGAAAACAGTGTGGGTCATATTATCTATACTGAAAAAAAAAATTAAAGAATCATTCTTTCATGAAACCAGCCTTAAATCATCCAATATGTTATTGAGGAAATGCCTGTACCACTGCAGAAAAAACTTTATAAATTGCCTGCAGTTGACATGCTGCATGCTCCAGCCAAGCTGCCATCCAAGCTCCACCTGTTTGAATATGTAGATCTTTTGACACAGTCACTGTGCAGTGCGCACAGTGACTGTGCATCAAAGCTTGGTTGCATCACTCTTGGAGAAAGACTGGAGTAACACCACAAGCTTCCTTGGACTTTCTGCATGTCAACTTCAGGCAGTTGAGCAAGTTTTTTTTTTTTTTGCAGTGTGTGCTGCCTCAAAAATTTAGCCCTAGGTCACCACTGAAGGTATCTTCTCAATATCCTTGGATCAGACGCTAATGTCAGCTAACATTTGATCCAACTGATCTACATCAGTTTCACCTCAACAATCACAAAAATCTCAACTGATAATCTTCACCAGCTGTAGCCTTTACTCAGTCACCCCTCTGATAAGCTGGAGAAGCATCCAAAAATAGTTGGTGAGACATATCCATTAGTTATGAGAAGAAGAGAAACAACCTCAGATGAAAGACAGAAAATAAAATAAAATAAATATAAATGAGAAGAGAGAAAGGAAAAGTACTTGCCTGGAGAAGCATGAAAGGGTTGTGGAAGGATGAGGAATGTTATCCTTCCATGAGTGGTTCTCCCCAGGTATACTACATGATATGTGATATATATGTGACATGAGAACTACAGGTGTGTATCACATAAAAATAGTGGAAAAAGTGATCAAAGTCCAACACAGTCCAAGTACTCAGCCTGAATTAGTTCATTTATTTAGTGTTGGTCTACTTTCTTTTTTTTGTTCTTGGGGGGGGGGTGCATTTATCAAAAGATATATGAATATGGGATGAAACAAATATATTTACAATTAGTTGATATGTAGTGAAGTAAAAACCAGGCCACTGAATTGGAGTTATGTGGCCACTTCCAACAATGCAAAGTTGGATTGGAGCTGCTCAGACAATGTTGGATGAATTGAACCAAGTTAGGTTTGGGTCATTGCAAGAACAGAACTCCTGAAGTGAACAAGGCCATACAGTAAATACAATATGCTTTTTATAGGCTCAAGATATGCAGAAAACATCATTCTCAAGCTTCAATGGACATTACTGAATTTCAACTCAGATATGTAGCATCCCATTGTCCATGTGGGGAATCCATGAGGGCATTTCAAATCCATGGGATCTTTTGATAATGATTCAAAATACCTTAACATGGTGTTTTCAAATTTTAATGTAATTATGAAGGAGCTATAGGAATTTCTATCCTGTTCAAAAGCCTTGGGATATTTTCTCAACAAAAAGAAAATATTGCACCACACACAAAAACAAAATTTCCCAAGATAAAAGAGCAATACAAATACCCTGACTTATAAGCTGTGAAACATGTTTTCCTTTTTATATACTTCCACCTTTCTTTATGATTGAAACTATCCCATGTATTACCAATGAGAATATTAAATCATGGCCATTGCTCTACATAATTATGCATTATGTGTCACCTTGAGAGACCAAGCTCTTGTGCAAAAGTGTTCAGTGGTGAAGAAGATGTCCCATTTTATTTTTATTTTTTTCCTCTTTTGTTTGTGGAATCTTGTTTTGAGATTATATCCAAAATTATGCTCCCAGAAAAGCCTACTCAGTGAGGCTGAAACCAGTCACCAAGGGAAAATTCTGGAACTTGAATAGCAGGTGCCATAAAAAGTACAAATGGTAACTTTGTACTATTTATGGCACCTGCTGTGCAAGTGCCTACAATTTTCCCCTGGTGAGTGAATCTGGGATGGGGGAAATAGCTGTGAATATTGGTTGAGAAGAGTGGAATTCATTGTGTGGTTTTCATCAGACGTGGTGATTCCAGCCCCCACACTGACTAGGTTGGGTGATCTGAAAGAAATCATATTCACTGGTTTGGGTTGTAATGGTCTTACTTTCTACCCTTAGAAAATAGGGCAGATGTTGGTAAATATGAGATGGTGGGAAACCAAACAACATTCAAGCTAGATCTGAACCAACCATGAGACAGTGGCTAATTGTGGAGAATTTCATCCAGCATGGACTGCTTGTGCCAGGACACTCCATGGCCCAGATCTGCCAATAAAGAATTTAAAATGACCTGTGAAGGCAAGAAAGTTTCCCAAAAACCCCTGAGAGCCTTCCTTGACAATATGACAGCTCATGTCCCCATGATTCATCCCCTTGAGTCTCTTTATTTCTTTTCTCTGGAAGTTGGATTCTTCCTTTCCTTCTCTGATCATTCTTCAGCATTTTTTTTCCATTGTGAAACAAACATGCTTTTTTTTTGGGTCCAAATATATTCATGGCTTTTTACACTTCAGGAAAAACATGCTCAACTGCCTGCAGTTGACATGCTGAAAGTCCAAGGAAGCTTGTGGTGTTACTCAAACCTTTCTCCAATATTGACTCAACCAAGCTTGAATGCACAGTCACTGTGCACACTGCACAGTGACTGTGCCAAAAATCTACATATGCAAATATGTGGAGTTTGGATGGCAGCTTGGCTGGAGCATGCTAAATGTCAACTGCAGGCAGTTGATCAAGTTTTTTTTGCAGTGTTAATGTCTCAAGAATCCCAACACTGCTCTTATTAGATGTACCAGGACCCCTGATGTGAGGATATTTATTCCATAGGAGGCAACAATCAACATGCATTATACACTGCTCCAGTATTCTCTTATACAGAGTTATTGCTTCATTCAATATCAACCAGAGGACCACTTTTCTTATTATCTTCCTGAAATTTTGATATTCTCTTCAATATTTTATAGAAATGCATTAATTGGTAAACACCAACACCTTGCACTCACTTTTGAGTTGTAGGCAGCCCACATGATGAACAGTGGGTTTCAATGTAGACTCTGAAAGGCAGGCAGGTCATTTTTCAGAAAGTAGAGAACATGACATTTGTACACCACAGAGCACCATACCTTATATGAAACAAGTAGCTGCATAGCTTAAACTTACCTGGCAATAATAGTGTCCTTTTTACTTGAACAGGTACATAAGAAATAACACCTCAAAACTCATTTATCAAATACCAACAGCAGGCCGCTACGCTAACGGTAGTGTTACCGTAGCATAGCATAAAACCGCTAACAGCTAACGGATTTTGCCGTCACTTTTAGTGGTTTTGTGCTAATGCTAACGGATCAAGGCCAAAGAAAAGCCTTGCTATGCTGCGCTACAGCGCTTTGTAGCGTAAAATAGCCACTACAAGCGCTGTAGCGGTCCTGTAGCACCACTAACGCTACAGCATTGGCAAAAAAAAATTGACCACTACACTATGCTATTTTGCCCATGTAGCGTAGTGGCCCACTGCTGCAAATACCTAGAACCTTGTTAATGACTATAGTCTCATTGGTTTTGTCTTGTTTATCTTGGTCTGGTCTTCCCTGGCCCAGAAAGGTTTGTCCAGGTTTTTTCCATTTCTCCATTTTCATTTTATTAATTATTCCTATTAATATTCAGTCTCCAGTAGTATTGTGATAATAGAAATAATTGATACATAAAATAATTATCCTAAATATCTTTCAGAATCTCTTGTAGGATTATACATTACTTGAACAACCCTCAGGATATACCATGAGGTCTTGATTGCTCCATGAAGCACTCAAATCATGTGTAACACACTTAAATGTGCTTGCAATGAATTAATGCTGCACATATACCACATGGTAGATTCATTGGGTGCACAAAATTTGTTGTAAAATTCTCTTTCACAATAAAGGTGATATCACATCATCAGATTAAGTGTGATATAGTGAGCACATATTAAGCCTTGTGGGACTACTTGTGATACCTTGAGGAGGACCACAACCCTAAGATGTCACCCATTCCTTCATTTGAGTGCTTCTGAGGCATTCTTCAAGATATAAAAACCCTTGGAATTTCTAGGATTCTCTCCCAGAGTCAACATTTCCTTCAGAAAGCACAACCAGCCTTTAGATATTGTGATGAACAATCACACCAGTTGTGATCACATAATATTGATGGCTTTGTTCAGTGTTCTTGAGGCTGGAATTTCTTACATCATTTTCTACACAGACCATTTTCTACCCCACCTGCCATGTATTGTGTAAACTTGAATTTCATTTCCATCACCATTCACACTGTCAATTTTCTGTCCTGGATCCTTCTGGAGTGACTTGTCCAAGTCTTGAGAACTCTTCTTTTTCTTCTGCAGGTGTGACACAACAGCAAACCTTTCAGGAATCCTCTTCTACACAAGTGTGATCCTTCACAACACTCAGAATCTTCCCTACTGTCCAAAACATACTTCCCTCCCCAAAATAACAGGGTGAGAAGAGCTGGACTGTCAGCCTCTATGCTACTAACCAAGTGATTTAAGAGCACTGGTTGTGCTATGAGTGATGGACTCGTGGTGATTTGGTGATGGTAAGAGTTAATTCCTATAATTAATAATTTATTAAAGATAATTAGCTTCAAGTATTTAAATCTTGCAAAGCTTCTTCTCAACCTTTCAGGGAGGGAACTCCTGTAAGTATACGTTGTAAGACTCAAAAGGTGTTGTGAACCCTTTTGCTGAATTGAGAAGGGGATGGATGAGTTGCAAGCTCTGCCCTTCTATGCTACCAGAAAACAAGACCACCAAGATCGCTTGGCAGTTTATTTAACGTGATAGGGATGGTCTGGTTCAAGATGGCTGTGGACCAAGTGAGATCTATCTATGAGAGTGAGTGAAGGTTGATGATGATGATGATGAGAGATGGATGATGATGGATGATGATGGATGATGGATGATGATGAGTGGTGGTGAGTGATGAGGAGTGATGAGTGTGGGATTGAACAGAGGTTGGTGATGATAAAGAGGGGTTATGAGTGATGAGTGATGTAATAGATTGAGGAAAGGTTGTTGAGGTTTATAGAAAGGGTGAATAGCCTAGCTGGTAAGGG
>SMGU01001812.1:0-22868 GCA_004348175.1 Puccinia novopanici | reverse complement strand
ATTTAAGGCTTAAATTAGCCCTTCAGAGCCCTCTCCCGGCGCGCCCCCCACTGCGCCTGCCAAAGGCGCGCCTCGCTCGCAGTTAGTCCAGGCGCCCGTTGGCGCGCCCTTTTTCAAGGGTGGCGCCATCAACCCTAATTTTATTGCGAATTGTGTAACCCCAAGGATTGGAGTGGACTACCAAGCCCTTGATGATCCAGATCCACATCACCATCCAAAGCTTCCTAAATTGTGCTGAGGTATCTCCATCTCCACCTCTCTCAATTGCTGTCAATTTATCCCAATGGAGGTCTTCCTGTTGATCTGGAAACCCCAGATCTTTCCAAAAAGTTTCCATTTTGGTAAGTACCCAACCCCAGGGGACTCAATTTGCCAAATCTACACAAGGTTATCCATTTATACCATTGATACCTAAAACAAAACAAATCTTCCATATTATCACCAAAAATCAGTATGCCACCTCTGCCATCCTCCCAACCTCACCCATCCAACAAAAAAACACCACCCTATGCCACTTCCTTCTACCCAAAAGCATTCTCAAGTTGAGTAGAATTTCTGAAGGCCCTTTCAGATCCTGAGATCCAGGTTGTTGTTGCTGCAGGTGAGACAGGCAGTGAAAAATGTAGCCAGTGTAAAGATTCATGGAGCCACAGGGGCTCCTGTATTGTTGAGACAACTCCAAGGTGGCTTATGCACACCTCTGACAACACTATCCCTTTTCAGCTATTTCTTAGGCATTGTGGCTTATTTGTTTTGTTAAATGCAGTAATGTATATATAAATGAGCATCCCTTGTTTGAGATTCTTTTTTTGTTGTACGGGACTTATATCAGTCCCTCTCTTTTAGGATTTTCCCCCCAGTTCTCTTTGGTATTTTCTCTCAGAAATTCTATTTCTTAGACAATTCCCAAAACTCTACCCTAGGCCTCATCATATCCTGTTTCAAGCTCTGTTAGAAAAAACAACCCAGCTACCTCAATTGATCCTGGAATCAGAATTTGAGGCTGGAAGAGGAAGCCTGGTAAATCGTATCTGTACACAGCCTTGTTGAGTTAGTGCAATTGGAGTTTCAATGCAGTTTTCTGGTAAAAGAATTGAGAATATTAATGTGAAAGATTTGAGAATATTGATGGGAAAGATGGGGTTGTAGGCTATGTGATTAAAGGTGAGAATTAGAAGAGTGGTTTTCACACAAGTAAGTCTCTTGTTCCATCTTGATTTCAAGATTTTTTGTTGATCTGATTTCTTTTCAACAGAATTGTTTTTCAAAACAAGTGGAGTGATGCTGATCTGTCCACAAGTGATCCCAAAATTTTGGGAAATTTGCACCTATTTGTGGACAAGGCATACCCATCTCTCAATTTCCAACACCTTTTTAAATATTTATACTCTCTTTCATCTCCTGAATGTTGTTATTTACTTTTCTCATAATTAGGTTCACAAGAGGATTATTGGTGGAGACTTGCTTTTACTTGAACTGTGAGAAATATTGAAGCAAAATACCAATATTAAGATTGTACTAATGTTTTTTTTGGAGGGTGAGGCAATGATTTCTAAATTAAGAAAGGAGACAATGGGATGAGGGTTTTTGGAAATATCTTCAAATGTAGAAAAAAAAGCCAGATCTGGGTCTGGAAGGGGTTTCCAGATTTACAGGAAGACCTCCACTGTTCTGAAAAAAACATCTGAAAGTCTGAATACATTAAAAGAGATCAGTTTTTTGCTACAAAGTGCATGTGGATAAAAAACCCACTGATTTTCAGATAAGAACCTTACATCTGGCCTGCCGGTTTACCATCAAAAAGAGCAGTTTGAGACTGGCCTGAAGGGCAACTACATTAGAAGAGCCAGCTGGCAAGATGTGATGGTAATATGTGAATGTGTAGAAATTGGAGGTATAGAGGACTTCATCTGTCAAATTTATCTGACAAGAGGTTGGCAAGATGGGGTATAATGAGGTTTGAGTAATAAGGTGCAATTGTATATGAAATTGGCATTCAGACATAGTAAAACCTACTCCTTGTCTCATGGCAATCCAGGGCTTGGAATAAAGGACCAAAATGTTTTTATCTAGGACTGGTGCACTCTATGGACAATACTATGCTACACTTGGATACTGTCAACATGGATGAAGTAAAGTGTCAAACTTGTTGGACACCTCACCTGACAGACATGAGAAAAATTCTGGGATTGGTCCTGCAAGACAAAGTGGCTCAAGACACCAAAGGAAGGTTCTGCAATTCTCCAATGGTGCCCAAAATGTCACCTAGGAAATAGAATTTGTGGAGTTTGATGATAACATCATATTGCTTCCTGGGTGGAGCATCCATGTCATCAGCACATTGGCATAACTGAGGGTACCCAAATTCTCAATATCTGAGTCAACCATTCTTACTAGAAATCAAGTTGGCCAATCAGCAAATTGAAAATTTGACCAGCATCGATGACGAGTTGCACATGATTAAAAATTGTGCAATGCTGATAAACTGAAGTAGGATCAGATTTAACACAGTTTTTTTGGCAGGTAATAGCTCCATAATATCTCCTTCACAGAGAAATATCTTGAATAATCTGCCAATGATTCCGTGAGCTTGAGTTGCTTTTAAAGCACAGGATTTTTAAGGGGATTAGAGATGGATTGATTTTGGATTTTAGGAGGGCATGAAGACAGAGAAGAAGACGAGATGTAGGTATGGTGATTTAATTTCTCAGTGGAATCACCTCCCCTGAGGCTTCAAGATAAGAAATAATTGACTGATGTTTGGTACAAAGAATTGCAGCTGGAGTCCAGTACATCAATCAATTGGATAAGAAATTGTTCAAAGAGACTAGTTTTATCACAGAGAGTGGCCAAGGCATTCAAAATTTGTATATATTTAGCTGAGGTGATATGTGGCATTGACATAGTCTGTTCTGGCAAGGAGCTAATGGCGTTGGGTGGTTGCAAGAAGAGTTCTGGAAGTGTTACTGATGCTGCATCAGCTGTGTGTCCCAAGGCATCCTAAAGGCTGTTTTCAATTATGGTATTCAAAATTGGGGCATAAAAATATAAAATCTCAATCATATCGGCATAGTTCAAAGTTTTGGCAGGGGATTTTCAATAAGGTTTTATGTGTGGTGACAAGTTCCCTGCGAAAAATTTTATGTAAAAATTGTTTATGATTTTAAGTCTGAATTTTGAATACCATAAATGTATCTATTTAATTAAATGAAAGATAATAATTCTTTGAGATATTCAATAATTTTGGTTCCATTCCAGCTCTAATACAATATGTCAAATTTTGATTTGTTTTAATTTGATGTTAGCTTGTGTAGTGTAGCGGTGTAGCGTAACATAGCGTAGCTGAGATTGTGTTACACTATTTGGTAGCAGCAAAAAAGCTACGCTACAGATCCGTCAAAATTCTGTTAGTGGAAGGAAAGCTACGCTAACTGTTAGTCTAGCAGAAAAAAATTTCAACTAACGCTACAGAAAAAATTCAAGGAAAAATATCCGCTATGCTAACTGTTAGTTTAGCGGAATAAAATCACAACTAACGCTACACAAATTTGGAAGAAGAAAAAAAGTGCTACGCTAACAGTTATTGGCCATGTAGCGTAGTGTAGCATAGCAGTCCACTGTTGGTTGCAATAATACATATAAGGGTGACTAATATTGTAAAAATATAATATAGAAGGGGCTAATAATATAGAGTGACCAGAAGGGCAGTGTTATAGGGGATAAAGACTACTAGACTATGTGTAAAATCTGGTGAGTAAGGGGGAAAAAACTGGAGGAGAGCCCCCTTATATAAACAAAAGTGAGGGATTTGGGCTACAAGGTAAGGAAGAAATGAGGGATTTTAGCTTGCCTAGATGCACAGCATTGAGGGATTTTAGCCAGAATGAGGTATTTGTGCTGGCCTGGAAAAGCCATGGAACACAATGGAACAAACAAAACTGAACTAAAATGCACAGCCATCAGGTCATGTGCCTGCACAGCCTGTCAAAAAAATGGTGTCATAGAAGGGAAATCCACTAAAATAGCTCAGATCTGTCAGTGATGCTGATTTTCTTTTCTTTAGTGTTCTCTTCTCATGAGAGTTGTGTGGTGGATAGTTCTTTTGTTCTGTTTATTTTTCATTGTTTCCTAGCTTCCTTCTCTATTCAATTTATCTTGATCCTTTAGGTATTTCTCAGTTCCTTGTCTTGTTCTTTTGTTTCTTCATTTCTTTGTTTGTTTGTCTTAGCTGAAATTCATTCTTTAGTTCCACCTGAAAACAAAACCAGATCTTAGATGAGGTGATTGATGCATAACCACATACAGACTAAATTATTTCAGATCTTGGAAAATCCACTAAAATAGAGTGCATATGTAATTTGATCAAACCAAACAGACTAAATTAGATCAGATCTTGGAAAATACACTAATTTAGACTGCATGAACCTGAATATTACCGCATGAGATCTGCATGACACTGCATGAGATCAAGTCATCATTCATGTGCTCAGACCAAACAAACTAAACTAGATCAGATCTTAGAAAATCCACTACATGGATGGCAGAGGGAGACATGAATTTTATGGCAGTTTTTCTGCCTAAGCAACTTCAGTTGAGCCAGCAGTGGAGGATGGGGTGCATACGGCATGCACATGTTGGGTCACCCTGTCAGCATGCAGACTGACACAGAACCAGGTGCACAACACCCCATCTTCTGGAATTTTGCGGTCAGCCTGACTGCTAGTCTAGTGGATGGCTGACCACTGGAGCCGGGTGATGGTGGGTTGAAGACTAAAAAGCTTCTGGTCCCAGCATTGATCCATTGCTCTAAAGATTGAGCAAGTTTGACTTGAGAGTACTAAAAGATAGCCCATCATCTACTTTCTTTATGGTAGCTAAGACATACACATATAATCCCCCTTCTTTTCAGCTATCACAAAAAAATTCTTACAAGTTCTTTTTTATTCAAAAAGAAATTTTTTTCTCCAAGGTGCTATCACATTATTGGGCTTGAGATGGCACCTTCTTGAGTGGTCTTGGAGCAAGCGGAAGATGAAAAGGCAACAGCCATCTGCAATTACACTAGCAGTGTGGTATTCTTAAATGTTAAAAATTAAAAATTATTTCTTTTCTATTCTTTTTCTATCAATTTTCTTTATTTCTCACTCAACAGGTGACAAATCACAAAATCTGATGGAAGGAATGGACTCTATGACCCAAATTACCCCCTGGTCACCTTGGATGGCAACTCCTTAAACCCCTTGGATCAGAAGCTACGGTCAATCAACATATCCCCTTGGCCACCATCAGCTACACGACAACAATCACAACCCTATCATTCACCTGTCACTGTTTGCACAGCCCAACACAGCTTGCACAGCACAACATAGCCTCATGCACACTGCCTCATGGCTGCGCATTGGTTCTTATTTTATACTTCCTCATATTTTACCATTCTTATGTGCATACCTATTATCACAGCCTCATGGCTGTGAAGAAGCAGTGTATCACAGCCTCTTGTAGTCTTATTCCATATTTTATACTCCCCTCTATTACACCAGACTTATTTACATACTCTTGTAGCACAGCCTTATGGTTATGCAGAAGCAGTGTAGCACAGCCTTATAGCAGTGCAATGGCAGTGCAGACACAGCCTCATTGCTGTGTACTGTACTTTTCCCCCTTGTAGCTAAATTCCCTCACTCTTGTCTATTTAAGCAGGCTCTCCTCCAGTTGTTTCCCCCTTCCTCACCAGATCCTGGCATCAGACTCACAATAGTACCTTATCCCCTATAGCACTATCCATCTGGTCACTCTACATTATTATTAGCCACCCAATATAGTAGTTTTACAGTCAAATAAACCCCAAGTCAGAAATTATAACTCTTATTACACCATATAAACCCTTTTATAAGGCCCTTGGTTCAAGTCCTGGTCAAAACCTAGGTCTAACAGGTTCATTTACCACTAGGCTATTTCGGTTTTAAAACTAAACCCCTTTCACAACTCATATACCCCCATCACTAGGACCCGTGTTTAATCCCTGGTTGAAGCACTTGCTCCCACACCACTCACCACTCATCACTCATCACTCATCATCATCAACACTCATCATCACTCATAACTCATAACACCTCTTTATCACCACCAACTTCTGTTCAATTCCCCCTTTCACCAATCACTTTTACAACACCCTTTCTCATCCAAAACTCAACCCACTTCTCAACAACAGTAGTATCTTGATACACCCCCTCCTATCACTTTATTAAACCTTCCAATCCGAGATTGGGGGGCTTGTTTAGTGTCTAGAATCACAGAAAGGCAGAGGTATCCTCATTCATCCCTTTCAACACTCAGAAAAAGGTCTTCACTGACAATTTTGAGCTTTACAGCGGCCAAGCTACCGTCAAAGGTGTGGCCTGATCAGCAGAACATTTGACAAGATTGAAGCAAGCTAGCTTTGGGATCATCTGCTGTGTCTCTGACAGATCCAGCTTATTGGATGTAAACAAACACTGTATGGGGACCACCTTGACTGTTTCATGTCTCTGGTGGGCCCCATGTCATTATCAATCCCTCTCTGGTTGCTGTAATCCCAATGCTTGACATCCAAAAGCTGTCCCTATGCCAGTTGTATGATTGGATGAGTCAAAACACTGTGAAAAACAGTTCCCAAAACACAAGTTTGTCCCAGACAGCTTCCTGACCCGTTGCAAGTTCACAAATCTCACCCACTATGTATTTTAGCCTGCATGAGCCTGCATGCATTGTACATGTCCATGTGATTGATTGTATCGAGTGGTTGTTGTGTATGTAGTATGTACTGGTCATTTAAAGAATGTGATATGTAAATGATAGTGGTGGTTGTTGATATGTACTGATGGTGGCCTAGTAGGGTGTGTAACTTCTGATCCCAGGGGTTTGAGAGGTTGCCATCCAAGGTGACCGTACAGTAAATTGAGCTGTAGAGTCTGTTTCTCCATACATATTTTCTGATTTCTGACCTGTAGTATGATAAAAGAGAGAAAAAGAGAAAAGAGAAAAGAGAAAAGAGAAAAGAGAAAAGAGAAAAGAGAAAAGAGAAAAGAGAAAAGAGAAAAGAGAAAAAGAATAAAATAAATAATTTTTTAATTTTCAACATTTAAGAGTACCACACCATTCAGTGACCCCGCAGGCCAGTAATGTCAGGGAATTGCAGACTTGAACACTGTTAGGTTGTTGATTGTGTGTGTATTCAACCATTGCACACACAAGTGTGGATAACTGAGGTAAAAGGTAATTTCATAAGATTGTTGTTCATGTTGAGTAGCAAATACAACATTTACCTTGATTAAACAACTTTTTTTTTACCTGCACATTGGGTTCAGGTGGATACTGCATGCCTTCCAACTGGAAGATGGTGTTTTTGTTTTCCTCATCTTCCATCTCAAAGGTTCCTTCACATTTTTTTCCACCAGGATTGTCAGTTGCATTAATCAAGGTTTGGAGGAAACTGCTAAGAAGTCTGTACAAGAATGGCATAGAATTCTTGGATATCTTTTTGTCATCAGTTTCCATTGATTTCTCCTCAAAGAGTAATGGAGTGATGTTCATACCGCTCTGGTAAGCCCCCCTGGGGTAAACACCACTTTCAGGCTGCCATGATTTGACTATCTTGATGCCCTGTGTTGAATTCAGCATGAGTGTATCAAATATGATAATACCAAAGTGGGATTTGAAGAAGAAAAATTAAACTCACTTCCTCCAGAACATATTGCTCCCAAATCTTTTGTCCATCTTGAGTTTATTTGAACAGTTTCACAAGAGTGTTGATGAGTTCCATTTTTGAGGGTAGTCCACTTGCAGCCCACTTTTTCTACCATTTGACAACATCTAAGTGTGAATTTTGAAGGAAAGCAAGAAAGAATTTCTTTGGTGTAAGCTGGTGGAAGTTGATTGTCTTGCAAATAATTTTTGATTGGTAAATGTTCTGGCAACATTGGAGCTGGGAGGTGTGCAACACAATTGGTTGTTTAAAAGTGATGGTGGCTAAGCCTTGGTGAGCTACATCATCTGGTGGAGAACTTCATTAGTATGAACCATATTATTAAAATCTTGCAAATGGTGGATCCTGAATGCACATAAAATGATTTATTGTAAATCCTTGCACATCCAGAGCATAGGTTTCAGTCAAAACCAGTGTTTTGTTTATTTATTTTTTTCAAAAAATTATTTGGACAGAATGACTAGGAATACGAGGGTAGGAATACCGGAAAATGAAAGATCATATGCCAAAGAATATTATGTGATTGCAGAAGTACTTCAACCAGTCAGGAGACAGTGCAGTGAGCTTAAGAATTTTTGCTCCAGCCAAATGGGAATCTTGTTCCCACAAGATTTCACAGATAATGCCCAATTCCCTCCCTGCAGGAGGGTGGCTTTGCCACCACCTGTGCTACACAGGCCATACCTCCTGGTTTAGCACCTGCGGTGGTGTTACCAAAAGGGCCACAGGGAGCCAAATCCAAGTTGAGCTCCCACAGTGGAGATGGCCTCAGCCTTGTTTGGCTGTGCCATAAAATCATAACCAACCATCCTAAACTTGACCCTAGCTCAACCCAACCCCCACTTTCCTCGATCTGCGACCTCTGAAAGAGGGGCTTGCAACCAACGTCCACCAAATGACCCAGGTACTATCACCAGGGGATGATTCCTGGCACTTGGTGTCAAGTTCCATAATTCATGTTTGTCCTAGAACATTGCAGAACGTATTCAGAAGACTTACAGATCATCAGTTCAGTTCATCATCAAATTCACCATAAACATAATAATAAGTACGTCACTAGAGAAAAAAGAAAATCAAAGAAAAGCGGAGAATTCTCGAACACGTTACAAGTGGAACCGTAAGAGCCCCGTCGTGGAGCGTCGGTCGTGTTCGAGTCGTTAGTATTCCTTCCAGCACGTAATTGGGTGTTGTCAAAGGTTGAAGGCACGCAACTTGTAGCATTAGGGCTAGGGTGTAACCTATCTACAGTAGTAGCCTGAAGTTAGCATTGAGGGGTACAATTTTTGCGGATAAAACAATCCCCGGACTGGAACCTGCACGACCTCCTGGATCGCGTATCCGCGAGGTTTGAAACCCCCCATATTTTGGATGTCTGGCCTGAAGTCATGTCGAACCGTTGGACTTCTCCGGTGTCGCGATTGGGTTTCGACAGAATGACTTGGATGATCGCGTCTGGCTTGTCAATTTATTCAAGTTCCCGCCGTTCAACCCGCTACCCTATTCTACCCTGTTCACAATAATTCCTTCAAGGGTGGTCGTCAGTGGCCACAAGCCAACTCGACAGTCCCTAGCGTGGTTCTTCGAGTCAGAATGTTGTTGGAAAACGCGGTGACGGCATTTCTAATCGCATCGCGACTTCTGCCAGTTTCATTCGCTTCCGAGATAGAACCAACGCACCTCAGTAGAGTCCTCTTGCCCGACTTGAACCTTCCGGCGATGGAAACTAATGAGGACTCACCAGCACGCACATTAGTAGCGGCATCCGCTATGGAAGACAAATTAGCGGACCCACTGCCCATGCCCTCAACTGAAGAAGTTACTCCCTCCGGTTTTCCTGAGCAAAAGGGGGCATCTGATTCATCAACTGCAGAACCCACTCCTTCCAACCACAAGCCCAAAAAGTTCAATTTTTCTTCACCCTCAGACAGCAAGAAATTCGGTTCCATGGAATCGATCATGAAGGCAACGTCAATCGCTCCAGCTCCAGCTCTATCCTGTAGCAGGGGTAAAAGAGGCCCGCACCAGAAACGGCAGAAACGGCCTTATCGCGCCCCCTGAAAAGGTTCCTCGACCACAAGTACAAGTCGAGCACTAATTGCCCTTTGTTTGATGCAACTTACAGTCCTTATGGTTCATTCTTCTCCTCACGTCTTTGTTCCATTTCATTCCATCACCAGTTGTTGTTCCTTTATAAAAATGGCTTGTCTTTTCGCTCTCGAGCTCCCAGCTTTCTTAGCTTTTTACGATAAAGTAACACTTTTTATCTCTCTCTTGCAATGTGCCTTAGCCCCATATGTCTGTAGCAAATCCAGTTACAACCCCTCCCCAGGATTCAATTTCCTGACAAGCAACGTTGTCTAGACCCTACAGGACGCAAGAGAAACCATGTAAATGACATAATTGATGTGTTGTAGCCAATACGTTACGTCACGACGAACGTAAGCTACAGACGGCATGGGAAAATCATCCTCATTAGATTTCCCCTAGTATTTACACCACAAATGCAGATTTGGTTTCTCGGAACCAATCGCAAACGTTTTTGGTGTGACAATGGATTTTTTAATAAAATCCATATTCACACGGGATTTTTTTTTATTCTTGTGGGATAATGGGAGGTCCGACAGAAATGGAACCTCACAAATGCATAAAAACCAAGCAAAAAACGGTTGCCGCAACGTTGGTGGATGAAAAAACGTTTTCAAGACGTTTTCAAAACTTTTTTTTTGTATCCAGAAATCCACTTTGAGGGAGTCTAACACCCTTGAAAACTCGAGAAAACATGTTTGCAAAAAAAAAAAAAAAAAGTTGAATGAGGGACTTAGTAAAAAAAAACCTTTCAAGTCCGTAAAAGTGAGGGTTTAATAGTTTTATTTCAGCCTAATCTGCCAAGTAGCTCGTGGACAACTTGTTAGATTGAAGTCGTTGAGCTTGTGTATCTCATCACATCACACGCGCAGGGTTCGATTCCCTTTTGCCTCTCCCCGGTGATTGGTGCCGTTGATAGCCTGTGAGAGAAGCGATGGAGTGGCCGTCCGGATAACGTTTTGTAATTCAAACCTTACCTTTTCAAAACGTTTTCCGGACGGACGGCCAAACATTCCCCAAAACATTGGGACCAACCCAATTCAATAGGGGAACGTTTGGGAAACGCCGTAAATCGTTTCCAAAACGTCCCCATGCGCCCGTGGTGTACGTGTTCTTTATTTTTCTCGACTCGTCATAAACTGTCACATGTATTTACATAATACAGTGATATAAATACATGTTGTCTTTTCTCTTTTTCTTCTCTATCGCAATTCATTCTCAATTTCTAGCTTCTTTAGGTTATGAGCACCCTCTCGCTCTGATTCTTATTTTTCCTTTCCTGCCTGAAGCTAGTTTCTCCCGTTTTCTTTTCCATCCTTATCACTCCTGTTTCTTTGTGTTCGTATCTGCTGCTTCTGTATCTCTGCTGCTGTCTCTGCTGTATTTTCTGCTGCTGCTGCTGCTGTCTCTGCTGTTTCGGACCTCTATCTAGCCTATCTTCTGTCGCGTTTTTTTTCCAACCTCGTCTTTTCCTTTATCTTCCTTCATCATGCCCTCTGTCCAACGTTCTCCTCCTCGCGTCACTACTCGTGCCTCGGCCTCCTCAACGAACGGCAACCGTACCTCTCGTCGAGATTCCATCTCCTCAGAGGAAGCCGGAGACCGTACTTTAGCCGCATCCCGTGCCCTCCCGGACCTTAACTCAACAGCTGCTCCTCCTGCAATAGCTCGAGCTGCTATTGGACGCCTGGCAGACAACCCTCATTATCAATCCACTCTCACTCGTGATGCTTCACACCGTTTTCCCCCCGATGACCGCCTCAAGGCGGATGGTTCCAATTTTTGCACCTGGCTCCGAGAAATCAATGAGTTTGCGCTGTTAGCTTACAACGACCCTGATTTCTACCTCCAGGATTACTCCACGGAACCGGTCGAACGTTTGGCGCGTGTTATCCTCCTTAGTTCCTTGGATAATTCCGTCAAAGATGAGGTCTACCCGTGCAATTCCAGTTTCGACATGATGACCCACATCCTCTCTTGTTTCCGGACAAACAGCCGTGCTCTCCAACTCTCCCGCTGGTCGGACCTAACTCACATTCCTTGTGATAGAGACACCAACGTGTCGACCTTAATCATGTCGTACCGTCACCGACTCGCGGATCTCATCGACTCAGGTGTTACTTTCAATTCAGATTCCATACTGGCCATACTACTTCAATCATCCATTCCCCACAGTTCCGCTCTTCGTGTGGAATTCGATCAACGAATTGATCAAGAACTCTCGTGGCGTGGTTTTGTCCCCATACCGTTCAAAACACTCTGCCACCTTCTGGCCAACTGTCAAATCAAAATTCGCGCGCGTGATCATGAGCGGTCTCGGGATATTCCTCCTGCTGCGTTTGCCTCAACTGTCCCTCCTGCGGATGTCCGTTCCCCTTCCATTGAATCTCACGCCGACAATGTCTATGCACTGGCTGCAAGACCCACCGGTTTCCGTACCCCCACACCCGCAAATCGTTCTTGCTATCGTTGTGGGTTGCCCCACCATCTTGTATCCCACTGCCCTGACCCCCCTCCCCCGCGTTTCCCCCATCCTACCCATCCTGTTCCCCGTCTAGCTAACCACGTCCCCGCGCTTGCGTACCAGCCCGTTTACCCTGCGTTGGTTCCTCGCCACGTCTACGCCCACAATCCCCCACAACAGTCTCTTCGTCCCGCAGACTCCTATCGCCCCAAATATCCCAACGCTGGTCCACCTGCCCACGCCCGAGCCGCCGCCCACGCGGCCGACGTTCCTGTCGACGCTCCTCCTCACGAAGACCCTTCTTTTGCTGCCATGGACCTATCCGCTCCGGACCCCATCCTCGTCGACCCCTCGTTTCTTTCCACCGGTTCTCACACCCCTGTTTCCCCCCACCCCCCCCGCGCTGTTCGACTCTGGTGCCACCCACCACATGACAGGTGATAGGTCAGCGCTGTTCAATTTCCGTGAACTACCTCGCCCCATCCCTTTGAGGGTAGCCACTGATGGCCCGCCTCGTTTCATCACAGCGAAGGGATCCCTGCGTTTTCCTGGACCGATGTCTCGGCCTATAGTTCTGCATGAGGTTCTTTTCTGTTCATTCGCTGTCCAGACTCTGATCTCTCCCGTAGCCCTCCGCCTAGCGGGTTTCACTTTCTTGTATGATTCTTCTCGCGACTGTTTTTCTATTTTCTCTGGACAACATCTCTGGACCGAATTGTTTTTAGATTTTTCTTCCAGAAAGTGGTTGTTCCCCAGTCCTTTACTCCCCTCTCCTTCTGTTCCTGTTTTTTCCCCCACGCCTGTTTCCGTACCCTCTGCCCTTCCCTGCCCTCCCCACCACGCCTATGGACGTTCCCCTTGCTGTACCGTTTTGGCTGCTGCTGTTCCTGACACGCAATCCACACCGTTTTTGTTATCTGTCCCGGATGCCCCTGCTCTGCGTCCCTCACAGCCTGCGCTGTTGGCGAATGAAAGTGTCCTCCTACACTTTCACCGTCGTTTCGGGCATGCCAACTTGAGACTCCTGTGTCACATGGTCAACATGAAAGTTGGTTTGGGTCTCCCTCCGACTCTCCCTCCTGGAGACATCATTTGCACAACCTGTTTGGCATCCAAGAGTGAGAACTGTCCATCTCTTACTTCGGACAAATGTGTTTTCCAGCCTCTCGAGGCTATGGCCGTAGATCTTGTAGGCCCTTTTGAGGTCCCATCGATGGGTTCCGGGCTTTATGCTCTCACCATCCGGGATCTTGGCTCTGGCTATGCTGAAGTCCGAATCCTGGACCGCAAGAGTGAGGCCACTGATGCCGTCATTGCCATCATCACGCGCCTGGAAACCCAGACCGGCTGCTGTCTTCGTATTCTTCGGTCTGATAACGGCGGCAAATTTAACAACAACTCTCTACTCTCCTTCGTTACCAAAAAGGGTATCATCGCTGAACGTGCGATAGCTTACCATCATTTTCAAAATGGGGCTATTGAACGTTTCAATAGGACTCTCCAAAGCATGGGTCGCACTATCCTTCTCAATAGTGGTCTTCCGAAACATTTCTGGGGTCTAGCTTTCATCTGGGCTTGCTACACTCTGAATCGCATTCCCAATAAAGTTAGTGGTGATGTTACTCCTTTCAAACACCTTTTCGGTTCCCCCCCCAATCTTGACCGCCTTCGCCCTTTTGGCACCTCAGCCTTTGTTCATGTCCCGGTCGAGAAACGCCGGAAACTAGATGAATGTGCCATCCAGGCCCATGTAGTCTCTTATTTACCTGACTCCAAAGGCTGGGGTTTCTGGGTCCCGTCCACCAACTCTTTTGTTTGCTCTGCCATTGCTTCCTTTCCTAACTTCCCTGCTCCCCTTCCCTCCCCTTCCTCCCTTCCTGTTGATCTCTTTTCTCTCTGCCTGGGCAACTTTGAAGATGAAATTATTGTCCAGGAACAAGACATTCTTGTCGATACCCTTGTCTCAATTGTTCCACCCAACGTTGATGCCAAAGTTCCCACTACCTACAAACAAGCCATGCGCTCGCCTTCCTCTTCCTTCTGGCTTGTCGCTGTCAAAGAGGAGTTGACGAACCTCACACGCCTGGACGTCTGGGATGTGCTGCTACCTCCTCCCAGGTGTCAAATCCTGGCAGCTAAGTGGGTATTTGCACTGAAAACTAACTCACTGGGTGTCGTCAAACGCTATAAGGCTCGCTACGTTGCCAAGGGATTTACCCAAGTGGCTGGAGAACACTTTCACGGCACTTTTGCCCCCACCGCTACGTTTGTTTCCATGCAACTCATTCTTTCCGTCGCAGCATCCAGAAATTGGCCAGTACACACTTTTGATTTTGTTGCAGCTTATTTGAATTCCCCCATTGACGAAGAGGTCTGGGTCAAAGCCCCTGAATGCTTGAACGTTCCTCCCGGCCATGCTTGCAAACTAAAGAAGGCACTGTGCGGGACCCGTCAAGCCGCCCGGTGTTGGTGGAATCATCTCTCTTCAACGCTCAAATCTCTGGGCTACTCCTGTTCTCAATACGACGGCAGCATCTACATCCTCAATCATGCTGAAGGCAACCACACCATATGGATCCATGTCGACGATGGCATCGTCACCGCTCCCTCCTCTGAAATCTTGAAATCCCTTGAACAAGCCTTGTCCTCCTCCCTGCAAATCAAATGGTCCACTGACCTTTCCGATATTGTGGGATTGAACGTAACACGGACACCAACAGGTTTTGTTTTGAAACAACCTCGCCTCATCAATAAAGTCCTTAAGGACCACTGGGATGGCATCACATTTAGCAAGACTCCACTTCCCACTTCTTCTCTTCCTCTTACCTTTTCTGATGGTGATGGTGTCAGACCTTCCGACTACCTATCTATCATCGGTTCTCTCAGCTACTTATCATCTGGGTCTCGACCCGACATCACTTTTTCAGTCAATTTCTTGGCACGTTTTTCCAAATCACCCTCCTCAGACCACTGGAAATGTCTGCATCATCTTCTCAATTACCTGGCTGCAACTAAAGATCAACCTCTCCTTCTGCGACCAGACACAAAGGCTCCCCAGTTGGTATGCTTTGCTGACGCCAACTGGGGGGGTGAATTCTCCAGGTCCACCTACGGTTTGATCGTCCTATATCATGGCTGTCCCATTCTTTGGATTTCCCGTCGACTAGCCACCATAGCATCCTCCACTGCTCACGCCAAATATATGGCCCTTGGCCACACTACACGCCAGCTACTATGGATTCGTAACCTACTAGCTGACATCACTGGAGCCGAAACCCAGGCCAAACTTTACTGCGACAATCAAGCCGCCGTAAAAATCTGCACTGACGATGTGTCCAACAAACGGACCAGACATACGGACCGCGAGTTCTACATCACAAATCAGGCTTTCTTTCGCAAACAAATAGACGTCTCATGGGTAGGCACCAAAGTACAATTCGCCGATGTCCTTACCAAAAACCTATCTCCAATTGTTCATGCCTTCCAACGAAATGTTGTTCAAGGGGTGATCTCGTCGAGTGGGGGGGTGTTGTAGCCAATACGTTACCTCACGACAAACGTAAGCTACAGACGGCATGGGAAAATCATCCTCATTAGATTTCCCCTAGTATTTACGTGTTCTTTATTTTTCTCAACTCGTCATAAACTGTCACATGTATTTACATAATACAGTGATATAAATACATGTTGTCTTTTCTCTTTTTCTTCTCTATCACAATTCATTCTCAATTTCTAGCTTCTTTAGATGCTCCGTGTAAATTCCCAGGCAAAGATCCCTTTGAATCCAGATTTGTAAAGAACTCAATAAGATTTCTTGCAGGTTTTACGGAAATGGCAGGGCAGGGAAACATTGAAAGGTTTTATGGATTTAAAGCAAAAGAAAACGATATGAATGTTATTTTGAGTATTGTAACAAAATAAACCCCATGAGGGACAAACTAAAACAGAAGACAACGTGTGTTTAAAGAAAAGGGAAAAACACGTCAAGATCACAATTTCTTGTATGCGTCATGTTGCTACGCGCTAGTTACCTGTAAGGATTGTGTTTTCTTGCATGTACGCATATTTTGAACTACAGTATATGTATAAACTATAACATGAGAATATAAATGCATATAGAAAATAAATCCATAAGATTTATTTATTTATTATTATTATTATTTTTTTGTTTTGATGAAGTTTGCCGGATGTCTACAGGAGTGTTGCCATATTTCAATGTTTACAATTGGAAATATTTGCATTCAGCGGGTTGGACAGGTGAAATCAAACATGATCACAGAACACCAGAATATTATGGTTCCCTGGAGCATCTTCTTAGAATCTTAAGGGTGTGTACCACAGCAGGTGCAGAACTATTTTTGTGAGACAGTTTGTTTTTTTTCTATTGAAATCAATTCTGTTGAGAATTGTGCACCACAGGTCACTGTTCCAGAGGCACCTGCAGAATTTTTCCGGTCCAAATAGCCACAATTCCAGAAACACTAGGGGTACCCCTGCTTCTGGAACAAGTGGCCAAGATCAGAAAAGTGTTTTTTCAACTTGGGAAGAAAATGTTCCCAAGATTGCTTGGGAACAGTGGTATAGAGACTAAATATCTACAAAGATGCAGGATCAGATGTGTTTAAGGATTTTTTCTGGATCCCAAGGCCTTGAGCTGAAGCAATCTTGAACAAATATCAAAATTTCATCTGAAAAATCAAAAATCCACCATGAGACTTTTAGATGTCCCATACTATTTGTGAAATTTTTTGGAAGGGCATAATCGACTGACACAGGCAGAGTAGCACTGTATTCCATTTAATTCGCTTGTGGGAGGAAAATTTCTGTGGAAAGGCACTAAAACAATTTTTTGACTTCCGGTGTGGAACTACTCCTTGTGGAGATAGATCTTGGAAGGGAAATAGTCAACCACACTAGTAAGAATAATGTAAGTTGAAGCTAAGGGTACTGATATAAGAGCTGCCTTCCTATCTAATGCTGGAGTTGGGAGAGTTACACTAATAAAAAGAGAAAAAGGGTGTGGCTGATCTTCTGCTGATTCTTGTGTAGGGGAAGTTCTTCCACTAATTTAGCTAGAATTGGACCCACTGAGGTTGGAGGTGTTTGGAGGGATGGAGGGTTGTGTGAGTTCAGTTCTCACTAAATCAAAGAGGGTATGCAGTATAATGAGTTTACTAAGCCAACAGTAGGCAAACAGATAATACTAAGCAATCAGGTAAACAAGCCAACAATAGGCAGGATAAGGGTAGTACTTTGGAAAAAGATACTGGATAGGGGTGATGAATACTAGACAGCTGTTAGTCTGGAAGATGTATACATGAGGAACTGCTACAACATGAAGAGGGCCTTTTTATAATGGTCAAGGCAGGGAACAAAGCTCAGAACAACTGGCTTGTGGGAAGGGTACAATGGTTCATCTTCCAGAATGAGGGAAGAAACAGGAACAAGGGTGTGAAAGTGACATGATGGGAAAGTATACCAGATGTGGCAGTTTCCAAGGGTGACAGTTGTCATGATGATGGTTGGTGGGAAAGTGTGACATTTCCAGAAGGGTGAGAAAGGGCTGGTTCAAAAGAGTCCAGAAGGTGGGATACTGAGTGATGGTTGATTTTGGGGGTCTTCTGCTCTGTTGGCCATGTGTCCTTTGTTCCTCCAAAAGTGGGAAAATTGAATATCTTCTGATCCAGTGAGAATTGAGCCATGCTGTAAGAGGGTAAACTAGGGTAAATTGAGCTTCTGAATCTAAATCTTGACTGATAATGAGGGTTTGTTGAGTCCTTTGGGCTTTATGGCTGAAAAACAGGGTTACCACACCAGGTTGTACATTCCCCAGTGCAGATGCTCAAAAAAGGGCTTAACAACTCTTAAGGGTTGGAGGTGATGGGCTGTTTGTAAGGCAGCATGGTGTTTTACACCCTTAAAAGTCTGGCACAAAATTTAAGGGTGACAAGTCAGGAACAACATACACGGGTGTTAGAGAATCTCCAGCAGCCTTGCAACCAGACTGCTTTTGGTTAGATTTAGTGTGTTGCACACATTTTTGGGGGTCCAGCAGAGCCTCAAAAGGCCTGCTAGATATTGAACAAGTGAAAAGGAAGGTGGTGTACTGTGGGACTCAAACCCACAACCTCAGCATTCATGAGTGATGCTCTAACCATTGACACCACATGCAAGATGGTGACAATTATGCATAATCTTCACCCAGACAATTCTCGTGTTGTGGGACTCCTGTGGGACAAATAATAATATTTGGTAAAGATCCTCTGAGGGGGATATCAATTGCACAACTAGGTAAAAGCTATTACAACTGACGGGTGGTTTGAAAGACCTGCCCCTCTAATAGTACTACACAAATATAAGGAATCTTGAATCAATATTTAAATGTAGATGGCTGATTGCAATACAGAGTTACTATGTATAGTAGCCTCTATCAGACCTAGATCACCTTATTCAACACTCTAACAGACCTAACACTACTCCATATGATGGATAATAACCAGTGGGGTTTTATATATATAAAGTCTACTACTACTACTACTATCTCTAAAGCTGACTCTAGAACTACTACTAATAACTAACTAACACTCTACTCAAACTGACCACTATAAAACTAACAGACAATACTACTACTGACTAACTAACACTCTAACACACTACTAACTAACTAACCACTACTAAAGCTACTAACTGGTAGATCAGGACAGGCTCCTCTGAGACAGTGTGGAAAAGTTGGATTGAGGGGGGAGAGGCCCTTCTTTTATATTGAAGAGTGGAGAATTTTTGCTGCAGGGAAACTCCCTGAGGGATTTTTGCTGGTCAGGTACAACCTGAGACATGTTTCAGCACAGCATGAGGTCATATTCTGCACAGCATGATGTCACATTTGGGTGTATCAGTATGTGCCGGAACATTCCAAAGCCACATACAGCACATTACAGTGCCCGGAAATATATTTTCATTAATACAAAAAAAATTATACTTCAAAAGTGAGCTCATTGGTAAACAAGATCCTTTGGTGGCCAATGAACATTGAGCTTGTGAAGATGATTATGGAGTCAGAAATGTAAAGTATCAAAATCCTTATGATTGGTCAATTTTTTTGATCATTGTAGGAAAAAAAAAATCAGGGTTTTGAGTAAAAAAAAATCAAAAACATGGATGACATAGCTGCGCATCCACAGAGAATGAATATGAAAAAATATTTTGGAAAAATTGAAAAATTAAAAAATTAAAAAAAAAAAAATTGGACCCAGAAGTTTTCACCATCGAGTTGGGCCTCCATCTGTGTCTAGGACAGCCTGCATTTGCTGAGGCATAGATTTTATGATGTTGATGAGTGTTTGCTTTGGGAAATCGTTCCAGGCTTGTTTGAGTGATTCTTGCATCTCACTGACAGATTTCGGATGGTAGAGCTCCTGAACATTGGTCTTGAGGACCTTCCAAACATTTTCGATTGGATTGAGGTCTGGAGACTGAGGTGGCCAGTTGGGAAGTTTTTTTATTTTGGCTTGAGCTAGAAAGTCCGCTGAGAGCTTCGCTTTGTGTACCAAGGCACCGTCTTCCATGAGAACTAGATTCAGGGAGCGGTCCGGGTCATGCTCCTGTAGAAATAGCACTAAGCCAGGCTTGTAGACATGCTGGATGAAGTCGGCCGCCTTTCGAGATTTTGGCGGTATAAAGACCAGGTCGGTCTTAGTCATATCAAAAAAGCACCCCAAACCATTGTTGAGGTGCGACCGCTCTTGAAGGTAGGTTCTAGGCAATCGGACTCGTATTTCTCGCATTTTGTTTGCCAGACCGAGACCGAGCAAGAATTCTTTCCTATTTCAAACGATGACTCATCCGACCAAATCACTTTTTTCCAGTCCGCAAGCTTCCAGGCAAGGTGAGTCTGAGCAAACTTGATCCTTTTCCTCCTTTGGATGTCATTAACATATGGCTTCTTCACAGCAACACAATTGTTGAATCTGAGATTGTGTATTCGTTTTCGGAGGGTCCGGGTGGAGATTTGGGCAGTGAGGGTGTCCCTGACTTTGGACAGCTTCGATTTCCGATTAGCTATGAGGGCTGACTTGATTTCTCTCAAGTCTCGGTCGCTCGTTTTGCATGGCCGTCCAGATCGTGTAGCTGTTTCAACAGTGCCTCGGTCTGACTTCCTCTTCACGATAGAATCCACAGTCAATTGAGGCAGCTTTGAAACCCAAGCAACTTGAGATATGCTCAAGCCACTGGCTGCCAGACCAACCACTTCGGCCTTCCGCTCCGTTGTCAAGTGGTGCTTCCCTTTATTTTGCGCTATCAAAAACCTATAAAAATTATTCAGATTTATGATTATTTGTAATGATAGTAGAAATGACTCACCTGACTTATTAGTAAAACAAAGAAATTGAAAATGTTCCGATTGACCAATGTCACCTTGACTTGGGCCGCGCGCTCAAGCACTATGAACTTTAACGAAAATTTATTTCCGGGCACTGTACATGCGGTCCTGAGACGTGTCTCAAGCCGGGGCACCTGTATTCACACCTGTATCATGTTTCATATTTCAAACACCTCCTTGCTGCCAGAACATTCCAATACAGTCTTCCTCATCCAATATTCAGGGTCTCTGCCTCTCTTCCCACTTCCCACCTTTACCTCTTTTCCCTCCTGACATAATTATTTCCTTCCGCCACTCTTCCCAATACTAAATCCCTAACCCTTACAACCCATTATTCCACCCTTACAAAACTCCTTACCCTAATAACTGAACCTAACCTATGTTCCATCCCTGGTAGAGACACAAAGTTTCCCAGTCTTGGTACATCCTCTGTTAAATTCCTGGTTGAGACATAAAGTCACCCAGCCTTGACATGTCCTGGGTTCCATTCCCAGTCAAGCCATACTTCCCTATCCATGTAATTATTGTCCATCCATATTGTATATATCCTAGCCCAGCCATGATAACACTTCCTCCTCTTGTAAAGACTGTCTTGTGCATGCACTCATATGCTCACAATACCTCTGCCATGTGCTTTTGGCATTGTAACGCAAATGGAACACCACAGCGTGATTTTAGTTTGATGTCCTAGACTGGTTGTCGAGATACAAGGACTGGCGGTCGACGTTGGACCAAAATCGTCATCTGCGCCCCGCAGCTGACAATTGTGCATAATCATCACCGGTTTGCATGTGGTGTGAGCTAAGTACACATTGCTAATGTGTTGGTTTGTGGTTAGTACATTGCTTATGTACAGCTTGTGTGATGGTATTGCCTCCAATGCTGTTAGGAAGTCTCACATGGATGTGTTAGCAATGTGTATCAAGCAGTGCCTAGTTTGACACTTCAACACTAGACAATCCAATCCCTCATTCCACCTGCCTACACATTCACCCCAATATATAGTGGCTTTGGAGGTTCCCTTCAAGTTCCATCCATTGTTTCTGCTTCCACTCAAGGCATTTGACATACACTCACCACCAGCCCCACCAAACACAAAAAAGATATTTATACACAACGAACATCAATCCTTCCCTTGAGTTAATGGAACTCAAATTCCCCCTGTCCCTGTTGTCAGTACCCTTTCCAGCTCCTGCCTCTGCTCCTTCAAACCAACCAACACCCTCCGCCAAGACTTGTCCAGAAGGTACCGTACAACCTCTATCCACAGCCACCAACAAAGCAAAAAAATAAAAAAGAGAGACCAAGATTAATGCAAGTGGTGGTGGTGATACAGATCCATTGAAAATCACAGTTTCACTGCAACACTTATCTGCTCGGACCGATGGGCCCAATGAGTCCTGGGACTGACCTGTCCAAGCAGTTCTTGGACATAGTTGCCCAATAAGAGGCCAAACAGACTTGTCCAAGCAGTCACCAGGTGGGTTCATTTGCTCGGACAGGCAAGTCCAACGTCTTGTCGGATGGCCATGTCCAAGGACTGCTTGGACAGGCCAGTCCGACAACCCTTTGGAGCTGCTGGTCCGAGCAGATGGCCGCTGCATTGTTTGAGCAACGGTGAGACAGATACAATACGATACAGTATCACCTGTTTTATCTGTATTGTATCTGTTTCCCGATACATGGATTTTTGAGATTGTGTATTGTATCGCATGAGGCAATACAATACATGAATAATCTATCGCATGAGGAAATACACAAATCACACAAGGTATGGATCGTATCGCCTTAAACGATACGATACAGATATTTGTTGCTTGTATCGGGGAGGCAGACAATTTTTTTTAGTAACTATGTTGGGGCAGCAGCCCCTTCTGTTAAAATGGATAGGTAGGGAAATGAAAAATAATATATAATAAACACTAACAAGATAAAGAAATAAATATAAATATTGCAAATCATTTCATTTTTTTTTCTGCTTCATTTCTTATGTTTTTCTGGTACGTGCCTTTCCTTCTTGTATAAAGAATCTAATTTACCTTGTAAAATGAGATCATGGGCTACTTCAAACTCCCCATCTGGCTTGACACCTTGGAGGAGCCATTGATGAGAGCTCACGCACCGCTCAATTGTTCGGGATGCCAATCTGCCGCGGTCATGTCCGCAGGTATCTGCTGCTGCCGAGAAGCATCTTT